>CAUYSK010098674.1:0-64827 GCA_963575035.1 Avahi laniger | reverse complement strand
GGGGCTGGGGAGGGGGAGGGGAGTGAGTGTTTCGTGGGGACAGAGTCAGTTTGGGGAGACGGGAAAGTTCTGGAGACGGAGGGTGGTGACGGCTGCACAACCATGTGCGTGCGTTTAATGCCACCGAGCTGTGCCCTTACGGAACATGAGCTTGTTTGAGACAGGCCATTGCAGGTATGATGAGTTAAGATGCTATCACACTGCAGCAGGGGCACCCTTCATCCCGTACGACTGGCGTCGTTATAAACAGGGGAGATTTGGACTCGGACACGCACAGAGGGACGACGCCACGTGAACATTAAGGCAGAGATCAGGGTGACACATCTAGAAGGCAGCAACCCGCAGAGGCTCGGAGAGAGACGTGGAGCAGATTCTGCCCCACGTGCCTTGGACGGCGCCAGCCCTGCGACACCTCGATGCCGGACGTCCGGCCTCCGGAATCCAGAGACAGAGCAAACCGTCTGTTGCGTGAGGCCCCTGGTTTGTGGCGTGTCACGGCCGCCCTGCAATCTGCTACACCGCTTTCCGGAAGGACGTCACTGCTCGGGGCCACGCAGGTGCTCTGTGAGTTCCCACGCCCCCCTTTCCCCCCTTGCGCCCCTCACCTCCGATCGATCATCTGGTAGCATTTCTTCAGCCAGCCGATGCCGGGCATCCGCCGCCGCGGCGTGGCGCCATTCAGGTACACGATCATGTAGTCCTCGGCGACCAGCAGCTCCAGGCTGCTGATGACGTACCTGCTCCCGGGGGGGGGAGGGGCAGTCAGGGACCCAGCGTGGAGGGGCCTGGCACCGGGACACTTGCAGCCCCGGTGCTGTCTGCCTCCACCTCTGTCCCAGCCGGGCCAGCCTCACCCGTTCAGGTGTCCTGTGGCGTCCCAGCTTGGGACGGGGGTAGGGAACCCCAGCCCCACACACAGGTGTGTCAGTGGGCATCGTGGTTGCGGAAACTATCATTTTATTGAGCACTTACTAGGTGCAAGTGTTTCATATACGCACGATCCCCCGTGACGTCTCCTGAGACTAATGCGGAGGCTCGGCCGTTATCCCCATGAGAGTGGGGACAGGTGCCCATCAAGAGCCAGGGGTGCGGCAGACGGTCCCCAGGCACCAGAAGTTGGGAGACCTGTGATCCATCTCAGACTTCTCTCTCCCTGAGCAATTCTAAAAGAATGTTTTTCTGGGCAGGCTCTGTCACCAGGCTGGAGTTCAGTGGTGTCATCACAGCTCACCGCAGCCTCCAACTCCTGGGCTCAAGCGATCCTCCTGCCTCAGCCTCCCGAGTAGCTGGGACTACAGGCACCAGCACCACACCCGGCTGATTTTTCTAGTTTTAGCCGACATGGGGGTCTCACTCTTGCCCAGCTGGTCTCCAACTCCTGGGCTCAAGTGATCCTCCCGCCTCGGCCTCCCAAAGTGCTGGGATTCCGAGTGTGAGCCACTGCACCCAGCCTGGAAATCTTAATAAGAACCATGAAAAGAGAACTAATGATTTCCTGAGTCTTAATGTTATCAGGTGTTTGCTAGGTGTCACCTGTATCTGTCGTAATAAAACCATTGCTGTGTGTCCCTGGGCAAGTGACTAAGCCTCTCTGTGCCTCAGATTCCTCACCCACAGGGCGGGAGGCAAGGACACGAACCCCATAGGGTTGTGGTAAAGGCAGATGCCGTAACATATAGGCAGCACTTGGCCTTGCGGTATTAATAGCACACATAATATTAACAGTACACATAGTATTAATAAGTGCTCAATAAATGATGGAGACGGTGACAGTGATAATGATGGTGATGAGGAGGAGAAAGAGGAGGAAGAGGGGATGGAGGAGGACAGGGAGGCCGAGAAAGAAGGCCGCCAGGGAGTCGGTGGGCCAGGAGGGGCTCAGCTCAAGGTCTGCGGTAGCCACACCCTTTCCTGGTGCCCCCAGCGGCCAGCGAGGCCCCAGAAGTGGCCGGAAGCGGCGGGCGGCGGGCGGGCGACTCACAGGAAGAGGTTCTCCATGATGTAGTGGTAGTCGGGGGAGCTGCTGTCCGGCAGGAAGCAGGCGGCAAAGACGATGATGGCGTTGAGGCCTTCGCCGTAGTACCCTGGGGGGAGGCAGGCAGCGAGTGGCTCCGAGGTCTGAGCGGCCGCCTTGCTCAGGAAGGCACAGCTCCGGGTTGCAGCCTCCCGGCAGGGGAGCCAGCACCCCCGTGAGCAGTCTGTGCCTCTGGTGGGGACCTGCAGCTGCCCTCCGAGGCGCCCCAGGGTGTGTCCCACAATCCACGCCTTTGCCTCCCTTCTGCCCACCCCAGTCGCGTCAACAGCTCGACACCCCCGTGCATCAGATGAAGAGACCGAGGTTCAGAGAAGGCCACTGACGGGCCTGCAGTTGCCCAGCAGGCGGGGCTGTGCTGGGAGTGCCGTTCTCACCTCCGTGGGTGACCACCTTCATGTAGGGCCGGATCATGTGCAGGTCGATGCGGCGCTCCTGCTCCCCGATGATCACCGTCCGCCACAGGCGCCCGTTGGCGGCACTGCCGTCCTCCGCTGCGCCGTCCCCAAACAGATCTGCGCTGTCCCCGGGCATGTTCTTGGCGGTGGCCACAGGGGTGTCATCTGGAACCAGACCGGGCGGGGGGGTGAGCTGAAGGGACGCCTGAGTCCAGACGTCTCCCAAACCCCCGCCCAGCCATCCTCTCCCGCCTCCCTTTGCCGCCGGGGGCCACGTGTCCTTTGCTTCTCTCAGCCCGGCTGCCCTGCGGGCCCATTTTCCTTTCCTGCTCCCGCTTTGAGGCCCGGTTCAAATGCCACCTCCTCCAGGAAGCCTCCCAAGAATGTTCATTTTGGACGCCTGTCCTGGGGCTTCCCAGAGTCTGTGAAAGTGTGCGTCTGCTTCGGCAAACGTGAGTGCACTCCTGGGCGTGGGCGCTTGGTTCTTATTCTCCCGGGAGCCTGGCACCAGGGGCGGGGCAGGAGCAAGCCTTGTTCTGGCCCCAGGTGGGATCTGGATCCCCTCCCCACCCCCTTCCTGGCTCCCCAAATCCTGCCCAGCCCTTGGCGTTTACACACCCATCTCCAGGGCCCTGTCTCATTCTCTCGTGCCTGGACCCGGCCCTGAATTACCCCCTGTGGTCTGTCCCTCAAACTCCAGAGAGTTGTTTATAAAACCCCAAGTTGGAAGGTGCCACCCATTTACTTAAAGTCCCCCGGCAGCTGCAGACATTAAAAGGGACTCCAAGCCAACACGCTAAACAGTTGCGCACCAGCAAATCGGGTAACTAAGATGAAACAGACAGATTCTCAGAAACACTCAAACCAGCAAAACTGACTCAAGAAGAAATAATATAGGAAATCCAAGCAGACCTAGAAGATGTAAGGAGACTTCCTCCAGGAAGTCTTCCTTGATTGCTCCCCTCCCCCGAGTCAGCAGGCTGCCCTGCGCCTCCTGAGCCCCACATCAGCCCTGCCTTGGCCATGTCGTACTCTTAACAGTTTCCATGTCTATGTTCCTCCAACAGACGTGTGCGTCCGCACACCAGGGGACACGGATGGGCAGTTCTGTTCCGTGTCCCTGCTGTGGGTCAGCACACGATTGTCTTCCTGGGTATCTCCCTCTCTCTTCTGGGCCACAGGCGGTTATCCTACTATGTTACGCTGGGGGTTGCTGGGAGAAACGGGGGAGCCGGAAGTCAAATAGCCACCCCCGAATACTAATCTATTTTTTTTTAAAGGAAGGTGTTCAGGGAGGTGGAAGTCAGGTGACCGGGGTACACCCAGTTTCTCTGAACGGTTTGCTGTGTGATCTTGCACACAATACCTCCCTCTCTGGGCTTCTCAGGGTGCTTAACTGCTCTTAAAATAGCCCCCTCTTCCCTGCCGTTCTTCCTCGGAATGTGGCACAACCACACACCCGCCTCCCAGGCCAAAAAAACCCAGGTATCATCTCCGACCCCGTCTTCACTGTAGACGCCACACACCCCGACTCAGCAAGTGCTGTGGGCTCTGCTTCCAAAGGGGACCCTGAACCCGCCCACTTCTCTCCACCCCCGGGGCCACCACCGTCTCCCAGGATGCCGTCCTCCGAGCCCCCTCCCTGACCTGCCCACCCTTTCCTGGATGGGACCGGGAGAGTTTCTGAACACACCGGAAATCAAAGCCGGTGGACCTGGGGGCGGGTGACCATTGTGCTGGGAATAAAAGCCAAACCCCTCGCGGGGACGTCCCAGGCCCTCTGTGATCTGCTGCCTCTGTCTCTGCCCCCACCACCTACCCGGTCGCCTCTGCCCCTTGCCCACCCCCCACACCAACCGCACCGGAGGCCTTTCCGATCTTTGCTCGTGCCCTTGGATCTCAGCTAAAATGACACCTACCAGGGTGGCTTGTGCCGACCATTTTTTAAGAGGGACCCCGCTCTGGGCACAAGGTTTCTCCCCGGGCACTGCGGACATCGGGGATGGATCCTTCTCCGGGGTGGGGCCGTCCTGGGCCCTGCGGGTGCTGAGCAGCGTCCTGTCCTCCAGCCACCCCGTGCCAGGAGCTCTCCCTCCCTTTGTTGTGACAACCGTAGACGTCCCCAGACATTGCAAAGAGAATCTGGTGACAGCTACGTTCCCAGAAAAATTTACGTCCAGGGACGGATGATGCACGGGCCCTCCCGGAGCCTGGGTTCGAGCCTCTGCCCCCGCCTGTCTCTCTCCGAGCCCACAGGAACACGGGGACAGCTCCGGGAAGCCGCCGAGACACCCGTGACCGTCACCTTCCCATTCCAGCTCGTTGCCGTTCCCCAGGAACTCCAGCGAGTCCGTCTCGTCGGGGGTCTCGATGTCGTCCACGTTGATGTCCAGGTCGTCAGGGGTGTCCAGGAAGTCGTCGGACAGCAACGAGCCCTCACTCTGATCCAGGGAAATGTTGATTTCCGGGGCCACCAGCGTCTTCCTCTTGCGATGTCCTCCGTTGAAATTCAGCGTGCTGGGAGGGGCTGCAGGGAAAGCGGAAAACAGAAAAAACAGGTTTTTTCTCTTTTTTCTCGTCCCCACTTCCTGGCCTGGTGGGGACGGAGGGTGCGCCCCACACACTGTAGCATTCAGTGGACATCCTTTCACGACAGCGGTGACCGTCACGACCGCTCTCCTATGGGGACACTGCCTGCCTCCAAGGTCAAGGGCGTGCGCTCGGACATTGGGCACACCCGGGGTGAAAGTCAGACTTTGCTACTTAGTATTAATAGCTTAGAGATGCTGGAGGAGGCCACCTCCCCTCTCCGAGCTTGACTTAGTTTTACCATCTGCAAAATGGGACTCAGTAATTTCTAGATCTCACCATAACTTTGGGTGGCAGGAAATGGTACCCACTTCACAGATGGGAAGGGTGAGGCAGTGACTGGCCCGGGGCTGCCTTGCTGGGGAGGGGCAGTGTCAGGATTAGACTCCAGGCCTCTCAGGTCACCCTGCCTTTCTCACAGGGACTGGGTTTGGAGTGGTGAATTAGGCATGTTTGATAAAAGACATTGCTGTCTCTTCCCAATGGGGCAGAGCCGAAGGTCACAGCACGGTGACAGTGGGACCGAAAGCGTCGACGTGACACTTGTCACTAGCAGGGAGGCGGGAACACCACCACGTGGGCCTGGACGACAGAGCTTTGAGCCAAAGAGGATTATCCTCAAGCTTTAAAATCGAGTGGAATTTGCCCTAAAAAAAGAAAGAAAATCGAAGGGCATGTTCCCTGCCGGGTTGCAGACTGCTTCGGACCTACGGTCTCGTTCTTCCTTCTAATCTCTCCTTGTCGGAATGAGAACGTGTAGCCCCCGCCCGAACCACGTCGTGATTTCTGGGACGTGGGTCACGTGCCGTCCGGTTTTACAGGCTCGCGGCCGGGGAGGAATTTCCCTGCAGGATGCATCGTGCCTGGGTCTCACCTGCACCTGGTTCGGACGATACTTAGACGAGATTTTGGACTTAAACTTGATGCTCGAGTGGGCAGGATCTCCCGAGGACGCCGGGTGGCGTGAACGCGAGTGCATTTTGCAGGTGGAAGGATGTGCATTTTGGAGGGACCAGAGGGCACAGTGCTCTGGGTTGAATTATGTCTTCTCAAAATCCATATGTCACAGCCCCAGCCCCCAGGACCTCAGAATGCGGCCTGATTTGGAAACAGGGTCGCTGCGGGGCGGAATTAGTTACGATGAGGTCACACCGGGCTAGAGTGGGTCCGTAAGCCAACTGTGACTTATAAAAAGGGGAAATCTGGATGCGACACGCACACGGAGAGAGAGTGCCACGGGAACACGGAAGCAGAGGTTGGGTGATGCGTCTACACGCCAAGGGACGCGGCCGCCACCAGAAGCCAAGGGAGGCCTGGGACAGACCCTCCGTCGCGGCCTCAGGAGGAATCAGCCCTGCCCACACCTTGACCTTGGACTTCGGCCTCCAGAACCGGGAGAAAATGAACTTGTGTTGCTCGGGCCGCCCGGGCTGTGGGGGTTCCTTACGGCAGCCCCGAGGACACGGACCCAGGTTTTGGTGCACACGGGATGCGTCCTGCCTGGGGCCAGACGGGTGGTTGCCGGACACGTCTTGGGGACCTGGGGAACGTTCCCTCTCCTTCCTCGCCAGGCTGGCCCTGCCACACCCAGGCCTCCCCCGCTTCCTTCCTCCACTGCCCGTCCTGGGGATGGGTTCTGGGGAGACAGAGGCTGATGCGGATCTGCCCCGAGTACTCACGGGACAATGACACGGCACCTTTCCGTTGCCGGTGCCCGAGACAGGGGAGAGGGTGGGACAGGGAGCTCATAACCCGGTAAATCCTGCACAGTCATAAGGGCTGGGGAGGACGGGTTTACTCCTTGGGGTCCCCTCTGGAGACACCTGGTCCCAGTGTCTGGACATTTGGAACCTCAGAGCAGAGCCTTCCAGGGCACCCTCCACTGTGCTGACTTTGTGCCTGGCACCCCCTGGGAACACTTTGCCTGTATCACCTCATTTAATCCTTACATACCTCCTCTGTGAGAAGATCACTACCTGCATTTAGTAGATGAGGCGTTGGAGGCACAGAGAGGTTGAGTGATCAGCTCAAGGACACACAGCAACACAGCATGCTGTCTTTGTGACGGTATTCTCATTGGTCCCGACACAACCACTTCCCCTGCAGGTCTCAGACCAGAACATTCTACCCAGCATGTGTGTGGCCTCTGATATTTCTATGGTGACAGCCCCAGGCAGAACTGACACCTGGCAACGAGGGGCCTGTGTCTGCGCACGTGGAAACTTACAGGACGTGTCTCCCGCCGGGCTGCCGAGCAATTCCATCCCCGTCTCTTCTGGGAGCGGCCTGCAGAGGCGGGCATCGCGCCAGGCACCGCAAATCCGGCCCGAGGAGCACCAGGTAACCCGCACAGGTCCAGCCACACCAGTGCAGACAAAACAACAGCAACAAAACACAGTTAGTTCTGGGAAATCACAGGCCCAAATATTAATACGTTTCTTTCTTAGCATGGAAAACTCATAAAACACCAGCACTTGACTAGGCATGGTGGCTCACGCCTGTAATCCCAGCACTCTGGGAGGCCGAGGCAGGAGGATTGCTTGAGCCCAGGAGTTTGAGGTTGCTGTGAGCTAGGCTGATGCCACGGCACTCTAGTCCGGGCAACAGAGTGAGACTCTGTCTCAAAAAAAAAAAAAAAAAAAAAAAATCAGCGCTGGAGAGCTCCTTTCAGATCAAGTGAATATTAAGCCTTTTGAGGCCGGGCACGGTGGCTCACGCCTGTAATCCTAGCTCTCTGGGAGGCCGAGGCAGGTGGATCGTTTGAGCTCAGGAGTTCGAGACCAGCCTGAGCAAGAGCAAGACCCCGTCTCTACCAAAAATAGAAAGAAATTAATCGGACAACTAAAAACATATAGAAAAAATTAGCCAGGCATGGTGATGCATGCCTGTAGTCCCAGCTACTCGGGAGGCTGAGGCAGGAGGATCGCTTGAGCCCAGGAGTTTGAGGTTGCTGTGAGCTAGGCTGACGCCACGGCACAATACTCCGGCAATAGAGTGCGAATCTGTATCAAAAAAAAAAAAAAAAAAAAAAAGACAGGATAATATGCACTTCAATGGTGAGAATTATAATTCCACTGTGTCCAGGATTGCTAATGCCCAAGTTTTGCTCATTCACTCATTTCATTCAACAGATATTTACTGAGCTGAGCACCTGCTGTATGCCAGGTGCTCCAGGTACTCTGGGATACACATTCTGGGGCTACAGTGGTAAACAGACAGATACAGTCTCATCCTCCTTGAACTTATTGTCTCATAGAGGAGACACCACAATTAAAAAGAAAAACTCACAAACATGTGCTAACAGGTGGTGAGCTCTGTGAGTGCGCAGTGGGGGAATAGTCCTAATGTGGAAAGATTTTCCTAAGTGGCACTAAAGACGGGATCTGAAGGAAGCAGGAGTTAACCAGTTCAGGAGGAAAGGGAGTAGATTCCAGGTAGAGGAAGTGGCATGTGCCAAAGCCCTGGGATAGATGCAAGGGGGTGTGACATAGACATGTGGACATAGAAAGGGAATGTTAAATTGTAGTCATCCCATAATGCTCTTTTGACCAATTTATTTATTGAGGCTTTTCATTTTTCAGGTGATTGGCCACAAATGTCAGTGTTCAAAAGCAGGTTACCAAGAGAAAAATGCTGTGAATTCCTGCTCTGAGATCCCTCCCGGCACTCTCAGACACCAGACAGGCCATCTACACAATTGAACAAAGATATCCAGGAGGTAAGTTACTGGTCACTTTCTTTTACCCAGTGTGCATGGGACACCCATCGTTATGCCATGGTGGGTATTTGTCACTAATTTGGGGTCACCCGGCCGTTAGAGCCCTTCGGCAGGTAGGGGATTTCCCATCCTGAGAGAGGGGAGTGGAAAATGCCAGACACTCACTTTCCCAGCCTCCTTTGCAGGTAGGGCACAGCCATGTGACTCAGCCTCACCAGGTGTCCACACACCTGGCTTTGACTCTGTAATCAGGACCCGAGAAGCAAGGGAAGAGGGACTGGCTTCCACCCACCTGGTGTCCTTCCAGCAAGGTCCCATTTAGCTTAATTCAACCACAGTTGGTGTTTGCCGTTTACAGCACGTCTAATTGATGTGGCGCCAGGACCACACGTGACCCTACAACACTGTCATCAAAGGAGCATCCTGGGAATGGCCTGCCTGCTCTGGGCCTGCCTCTCCAGGAGGATTGAGGTAGGTTCTCAACAAACATGAGCTCCCTTCATAATTGGGAAGGTGCTCTGTTGTCACCACGATACACACTTATTTTCCCTACAAACCAAAGCGCCCACAGAGCGCGTTGGTCCTTGGCATGCTCAGTGAGCCGAAGCCTTAGTGCTGCTGTGTCTGTTTCCTCCAGAATTGGAAAAGGGACTCGCGCCAGAAGCTTGCTGCAGCCTGGCCCTCTAGGTCGTGGAGTTTGAACTGACTACGCCGAAATGCATCTTGGTCCCCACTCAGCAAGAGTTAGGGTCACCTGGAGACTTTCGCAGTAACTAGTTCTCACCTGATGACCAGTTCAAAGTGAGAATGCGGGATGGCATTAGCAGGAGACACTAGTGATCAGTTCCAGAACATTCCAGTTGCTTCAGAATCCATGGCTCACCCACTCACACATTCATCCATTTGGTTGTTCAACAGACATCCCGAGTGCCCCCACTACGTGCCAAGGAGTAGCTGGACACGCAGTGAGCCACCGTGACATCCAATTCTCTACACACAGGCTGTTTTTACACCCTTGGCATTTTTAAAGCAATCCTATTTGAAATGAAACAGAAATTATAAGCCTCATTTAAAAATACTTCTTTTCCTCCCACACAACCTAAGACAGTGTGTCTGATGATGTCATTCAGATTTTCCAACTACAAATCACCTTTGCTCAGGCCCAAGACCACAATGGAAGCAAAGGAAAATTTCTTCTTCTCTTTTTTTTTTTGTCTCCTCCTGAAAGGTAAGCGAAGGAAAGTTTCTTGAGAAAGCTCTGCACTAACAGTGGTTTTGAGTGGAAATATCTTCTTGGCTGTGACAGCTTCATGGTCGAATCTCACACCCAGAGAAAGGAAACGCTAACTTTAACCTCAAAATGAGGAAGACCTTACTGTGAAAAGAAAGAAAGAAAAAATTCTCTGCCCCAGAAATCCCCAGCCATGGCCTGGCCTGGGAACGCGTCAGAAATTTTTCCAAGGAGAACTTTTTCGAGACCGACCCCAGCGAGGCTGAGAGGGGGCGGATAGCAAGGAGCCCGGGACGGCGGCAGCAGGAGAGAAGGCCAGTGCCAGCCCAGACGAGGCTGGCAGAGCGAGCAGGAGGAAGTGGCTTTGTAAGCCAGCGACCTCACGGCGGGGAAGCAGAAACTCACCCGAGCAAGGTGCAGAGCTATTTTCATCCTCGGGGTTTTACCCCAGAGTCCCTGCCGTGCTCAGGCGGTGCAGCTCCCCCCAAGAAGGCCAGGGCCCGGGACTGACTGGGAAGGGCCAGAGAGAGGCCAGGTGTGGCGAGAGTCGGGGGGCAGCACAGCCCTTCGGCGGAACTCAGGCTCCCACCGCCCACTCCCCGGCCTCGCTTTCCTCCTCTGCTCACTGGGCTCTACGTGAGTTTCCTACGGCCATGGTGATAGCTGCCGCCACAAATGACCACAAATTCAGTGGCTTAAAACAACACGTTTATTCTTTTACAGTCTTGGAGGTCAGAAGTTGAACACGGGTCTCACTGGGCTAAAGTCAACGTGTAGCCACAACTGTTCCTTCTGTCGGTGCCGGTGTTCCTTGCCTCACGGCCCTGCCTGTCTGCAAAGCCAGCAGTGGCATCTCTCTGACCTCTGCTCTGTCCTCCAGGCCCTCTGACTTGGACCCTCCTGCCCCTCACATAAGGACCGCTGCGATGACGCTGGCTCACCCAGGTCACCCAGGATACACCCCCTGTCCTGAGGCCTTTAATTTAATTGCATCTGCAAAGGCCCTTTTGCCATGAAAGGTCAGATATTCACGGGTTCTTTCTGGAGACGAGGAGGTGGAGGTCTTGGGTGGCGTTATTCTGTCACCACAGCTTCCCGTCCCCGTGAGCCTTCCAAGAGTCTATGTACGGGGGCCCAGGTTCACATGCACAGGCTTGGTGCCCTCCCGCGTGCTGAACCCCGGATGTAGCCCCACTGTCTGAGAAGAATCTAACACACATTCAAGACCATTCCCTGTTGCGGCTCGCGCCCAAGGCTCCCCGCCACAGCCCTCTCTGAGCCGGGCTCCCACGCGTGTGCTACGTGGGCCTTGAGCTTCCACTGGTGCTTTTCTCTCCCACTCAACACACTCCTCCTTTCACCCAAGCTCAAGGCCCGGCTTAAACATCTCGTGTTCCTGTGAAACATTTAGCTGGGATGAGTTACGGGTTCTGGGGCCAGCCCTGCCCAGCCCCAAAACAAGGCTCTGCAACTTGGGCAGCGTAAATACAGCAAAACTGAGAATGCTCCAGATCAGGAGGGGATGGCAGAGGCAAGGTCCAGGCTGGGCCGGAGCAGGCAGATGTGGCCAGGAGCCCAGGGAGGAGCAGGAATGGACACCAGAGTGGCGAGTACAAGCTCCCAGTGGAATTCCTCGGAGTTCCACATGGCACCTGCTGCCACGTCTGGAATATCAGAACTTCTCTTGGTTTCCATCCAGCTTCTGTTTGCCAAGAATACCCACTCAAAATACTCATCCCCGAGGCACCAGCACTCAGAGCAGATGCCAGCTCTACAAAACGGCCTGGGCTCCCTTCTGGAATCCATGAGAACACCCGTGAATCCATAAGGACAGACAGAAAACCCAGTGGAGAAGCAGGCGAGAGCCTAAGCCGGCACTTTACCAAGAAACATACGGCAAGAAGCCCAGTCCCATTAGTCACTGGAAAAGTGCAAATTAAAACCAAAGTGAGCATCTCTGCCCCCTCCAGAATGGCCAAAATGTAAATGACCGAAAGCGCCAAGTGTCAGTGAGGATGCGGAGCCACGGGAACGCTAGAGCTGCTCACGGCACGGGGACGACCGCGTAGCTGTGACTCCAAAATCCCACTCTGATGGGTGCACCTGTACGTGATCACACACCGCAGAACCAGCAGTGATGGCCAAAAATCAGAAACAAAACCCAGGTGCCCGTCTACGGGAGAGGGGGCCCCACAACACAGTCGCCACGGAATGCAGCGCAGCAGTGAAAACGCAGGAACTACACCCAGCGGCACACACAGCGAGGCTGTCCCCACCCAGGGCTGAGAGGGAGACATCAGGCACAAGGGGATGCACACTGTCTGGTCTGTTGACGTAACACTCAAACTCAGAGTGTGCTGAGGGACTAGTTGGTTGTAGAAGTACAAAGAAAGCAGGGCAATGCTTCCCCAAAAGTGAAGCTCGTGCTGACTTCGGGGGTGGAACTGCCTCCCACCGTCCTCTCCCCTCGGATGTGTCTCCCGGGGCTGGCCCTGCAGCGTCTAAGCCCCTTTCACAAACGGTCATCGCGCGGTGGCCTCCCACCCCATTTGCCAGGCGAGGAAACCGAGGGTCAGAGAGATGTGAGGGACTTGCTCAAAGCTGCATGGCCACAGAAACAGCTGCGGGGGACAGAGCACCCCGCCTGCTGCCAGCGTGGGCTGTCTCCACCACTTCCGGCTCCAGAATACGGAGGGGGCAGCTGCTGTCCACTTCTGGTCCCTACCGGTTTTCACAGCCGAGAGGGAGAGACAGGATCTGAGCTGACATCAAAATCAGGAAACGAAAGGAACCCTTCAGGGAATTACCTTGGGTTTCAGAAAAGCCCGCATCCCCGACCTCTGCCCGAGACTTCTGAAAAGCAGGCTGATCTTGAGTAAAACCATTTCTCGGCTAAAAGTCTTGCAGCTTTGCTGGGGCTGAGCAGGTGCAGCTGTTTGGAATCATCGTTTTCCTTGTGACCACTCAGAAACAACCTGTGTTCACAGGCCTCATCTGGAGGCCTTCAGGGTAGCCCCTTCTGCTCCCGGGGGCATCATGTGCCCCCATCTCCCAAGTACCCCAAACCTAGTCACACCCCAGCCCGAGGCGCCTCCTGCCAGCCATGCCTGTCCTCACCCATCAGGGACCAGCCAATCCTTCCCTTCACAGCGTCCTCATCCCCATCCTCCAAGCCCCTGGAGTCGGTGTCTTGCCCAGCACAGATGACAGCGTGCCCCAGCTGTGGGACGCACGTTTAGCCCCGCTCCTGAGGGTGGGGAGCATGGATCCATTTGTCAAGAACCATTTGTTGAGCACATACTACATGTTGGATTCTACAGTGGCCAAGACAGACACGGTCCCTCCTTTGCGATGATGAATGTCCACTGCCGTGTTTCTCCGTCTGGGCACAGGACAGCCGGGCAGGTGGGGCCATCGTCTGGTGCGCTGTGGGGTATTAAACAGCATCCCCAGCCTCAGCCCAGCAGATGCCAGCAGCACCTGTCCCCAAGTCCTGACAACCAAAAATGTCTCCACACATGACCCAATGTCTCCTGAGGACCAAACCAGCCCTGGCTGAGAACCACTGACCCACGAGTATGAGAGAACAAAGATAACTAAGTGATCACAAGAGACATGTATAATTATGTCCTAGGAGGCAGGGGCTCTTTTACAGATGAAGTAGCTCGGTGGTGCCCTGGGATCTGGGTGTCTCACACTTACAAAGGAGTCTGTCAGGGTCCGAGCCTAGTCTCCTGCCCCCACAGCCTGGTGGCAATGTGTGGGGAGGTTTGAAAGGGAGAGGTGGGACCCTCCCCACTGTAAAAATTCAGAAATTCACGAACGCAGCTTCCTCCACAGAGTGAGACTATAAAATCAGTGCCAAAGGCAGCAGAGAAGAGATGCATACGTGTCCTCCAAGAGCCAGAACAGATGGGTGTCAATCTCAGGGGACCCAGGCAAAGAGGCAAAGGAAAGAAACTGATGCAGCTGCTGGCCCTGCCACCCTAAGCACTGTCCAAGGCATCCTGGCTGAGCAGCTGTGAGCAGGGGGCTTCCTTGGCACAAATGTCCCGAAAGTGAACAAGAACCATCGGGTTAGGAGGTGCCATGGTGCACTGGTGACCACGCCTGGGACTCCAGAGCAGCCTCTGGATTTGGATCTCAGCCCCGCCCCTTACTGAGTGTGTAACGAAACTCGCCTGAGTTATTTAGCCTTCCCATGCCTCCATTTCCCCATCTGCAAAACGGGGAGAATGAGAATGCCACCAACCACACAGGGTGTCGCAGGGATGGAGTGAGCTCCACCAGGGTCCCACAGGCAGCCACTGGCACACTCAACCGAGGCCAATCCAAGGAGAAGATTTGCAAAGACACCAATCTCATAGGTGTGGTGGGGTCTCAGGCAGAGGCCAGCAAACTTTTCCTGTAAAGCCATAAAGAGTCAGGTAGTGAATATTTCCGGCTGGGGTCGGGGGGCCTGCGGTCTCTGCTGCAATTGCACAATGCTATTGTTGTAGCGCGGCGGGCCGGATTCGGTCTGCAGGTCAGATTTGCTGACGCCTGGTCTGAAGGAACCAAAAGAGATTAGGCAGGAACCAGGATGAGCAACAGCAGAGCTGTCACCCCCAAAGGTGGTGGTGACCAAAGGGACAAGGGAGAGATTGGCTGCTGGAGCCCAGAAAGAGAATCGTGGGGGGTCTGCTGCCTTGGAAGGGCACTAGCGACTCGGGGACCCAGGGAGAAAAGTGGGGTGAAAATGCCTTGACCTCTCTCTCGTCCTTGCCTCTGATCTCTTGCAGGCTCCCGCTGGGGAGGGTGTTCACGGTCTATGGAGGTCACTCTCATGGGCAGAGAGCAGGTGGATATTGGGGACAATGGGAAGATGTTCAGCAAAACAAGCTCAAAACACAACTCAGGTAGGTGCACGGACGTCGTTACTAAGCTGTCTCTGTGAAGAGGCCCTTTGAAAAATCTCTTAGCTCCCTCTGGTCAACCCCACACCCACCAGGCTGTCTCCCAAATTGCCGCTCATGTCACTTGGCCACGGGGAGGGGCTGACACACTCAGGTGTGCTGGGCAGTTGGACAAAGGGTCGGAATCATGTGAACATCCCTTCGTCACAGAGCTGGGGAGACCGTCCTAAGGGAGAGGTCCCCGCCCCATGAGCCAACCAATCCGGGTGAGGGCAACCCACGGGGCTGTCCCTGCGCCTCCGAGTCACTAAGCACCACTGCATACCTCGCCACCGAAACTGCACCTGGGCACACCCCTCCGCCGGCGGTGAGGGATCTCTAAGAGGCGGCAATGCAGCCAGCAATCCCCCAAATAGCCACAGTTGTTAAGAACCAACACTCTTCCCCCAGGGTTGTGCTGTGTTCTCCCATCCTCGCTGTCTTTAGGATGGTGACATTAGAACCATCCCAACAGCTAACACTTGCCCAGTGATTACAGCATGTGGGGTGCTTGTCTAGGCACTTTACATGGACGATCTCATTTAATCCTCATGACGACGACATGAGGTCAGGACAGTTAAGTTCCACAGCATTCACGTGATGTAGGAACAATGGATCATTTATTGCCAAGAATGGTAAAATTCAGAGAGGGGAAGTCATTTCCCCAACGTTCCACAGCTAATTGGAAAGGAGCTGGGATTGGAAGCCAGGTCTAGCTGACTTCTCAGCATGTACCTGCCCACACCTGGCATGGGTGGAAATTCAGGCACTTCTCCCAAACCATCTCCTCTTCCCCTCTCCACCCACCACCCAAGCTCCCCTCAGGTGCCACCCAGCGGCTCTGCTCCAGGGGTCTCTGCCTGTGACCCACAGCACTGTCTGGCCCGTGATGCAATAGCCCCAGCCAGCCTTGCTGTTGAAACGTTCTGAAATGTACAGTAGACCCGGCCATCTGCTTCCTCCCAACATCACCTTCTGCCTGTGTCGGGAGCCGGGGCAAACGTACAAGGACACCAGGCAACAGTCACTTTATTTCTGGGCTCGGGATTTCTAACTGGCCTGGGTTGCTCAATGCCTCCTTTCAGACACGGGGCGTGGAGAGGCCAGAAGGAAGGCTCTCGCAGATGCTGCAGGAAGGGAAGTGCTGCGCGCAGAGACAACAGCTGGGGCTGCTACAATGCACTGTGATTTTCTCCCCCAGAAGCTGGCCAAGGCAACAGCCAGAGTCCCTCACTCCAGGGTTCCTCTGAGAGGTCTTTATTTTCAAGTTTCCTTGTTCTTTCTAACTCCCTCTGGCCGTTCTAGTGTAGAACAAATTGAAGGAGGAGGAGACTGTGACATACCAGGCCCTTGACACATGTGTGTAACCCATATAAAGCCAGGAGCCGCGGGGCTCAGTCTCAGAGGAATGTCCTTCTCGATAGAACAAAGTTCAGCAAACAAATGTGACCTCAGAGTAACTGACACCCTTCATCTGCATGAGCTGAGACCCACGAGACAGGTCCACACGGAGATCCCACAACAGCATCTGCAAATACCCTTTCCCTCCGCTCCGCTCCTCCCTCCTGCAAGGCCTGCCTGCCCTCCACGTGACTCTGGCACTCTGTGCCTTTCTCCCTCCCTCCCTTTATCCTGCGGTTGTCCTTAGCCTCCCCCCGGCAGGAGACACTCCATCCAGAAAGGCAGGAGAAGGCAAAAAGTGAACTCACAATTAGTTTTCTCCTTGGAAAACTGGAAGGAGGGAAGACTCTCATCATAATTGTTGTTGTGAGATTTCTGTTAGTTCCTTTAACTCACAGAAACCCAGTGATATCACTCTCATTTTTGCATTTTTTATAGGGAAGGGAACTAACATTTCTTCAGCACCTGCTATGTGCCAGGCAGCTTCCAACACACTGTTTCTGTAGCCCTTTCTTCCCCTCCTAGGGCCCCACGATGTTCACATCCACGTGCTACTGTGGCCTCTCCCGCCACCTGCCACCCTTCCATAGCCCTTATTTCTCTTGCTCTCACCAGGAGACTCTGGCAGAACCACAGACTTGGGGCCAGGCAAGGAAAGGGGCGAGAGGAGGAAGCGGGTAGGGACACAGAAAACTCCTCACGAGACTGTCGCCGGGGCAGCCCACGTTGACCCTAACTGACAAGCTCCCTGTCTGCCGCGTGCTCACCCTGGCGGGGTGGGTGCTTTGTAACATGTCAGAGGCATGCTTGACCTCCCAAGAAAAGGCTACACGCTGATATAGGCAAGGGCCCACCACCATGCTCCCAGGTGGAGCGAGAAAAAGGTCTACCCGCCTGGAACTCAAGGAACAGGGGTGGAAAGGAGCCAGGATGCCCAGGGAGAGGGCAGAAGACTTAAAAAGAAAGAACGAGAGAGAGAAAGAGAGAGGAGTGCAAAGGTTGGAAGGCAGGATGGGGAGCAAAGGAGAAGAGGCTCCTGGGCCCCTGTGGCAGTTCTAAATCACTGCTGGAAATTCCTTGACACTCCTTCACTGAGTTGTAGAGCATCTGCTCCTTCCTCGTGACTCTGCACTGGCTTGTTCGCCCATGAGTGTGGGAAAAGTGACGGTCACAAGCAGTCACTCAGCTGCCCCTTTGTCCACTGGACTGCCCCGAGGCCGCCATATTAGGAGAAAGCCGAAGCGCCACGGATAGGCCACATGTGGACACCCCAGTTGACCCAGCTGTGCCCAGCCCTCACGTCCGCCTGGCCCAGGCCCCAGAAATGTGAATGAAAAACCCTCCGGGTGACTCCACTGCCAGGCTTCAAGTCACCCTCAGCCAAGATCCCAGACATTGTGGAGTACAGAAAAGCCAGCACCCTCGTACCCTGTCTAAATTGTGACCTGCGAAATCCATGACAAACATAAAGTGGTCTTTTTCTATACTGCTAAGTTTGGGGATAGTTTGTAACCCAAAAAGAGGTGGCTGAGCCATCGCCATTCCCCCATCCCCAGCAGACTCCATCCAGACCGAAACGCAGCCCGATGAGAACAGAACTCCTGAGATGTCCACACTGGACTCTGAGGAACACTGAGCACTGGCGGGTACTGTCACCCACATACTGCAAGGCCTAACATCAGATCAAATAAGGTTGGTAAATGCTGGATTAAACGAGCTTCCTACTGTGAGAGAGACCTTGTCATAGACCAGTGAACAGCGTGCATGTCCAGGAGGAAGACAGAGATTATGTGTGCCCCGCAGGTCAGGGCATTTGCCATTTTCTTCTTACTTGTAGCAAAAGCAGCCAGATTTTCCATTAAGAAACCCCCTCCACCCTCCACTGTCAGCCCACTGAGTTGTTAAAACTACGGTCATTAATTATAGATCATTCTTTGGAAAGAATTTCTAAATATTTCTGAGTAATTGGGTTGCAAAACTTTCTATTATGCAGAGTCTGAATCACTCACACGAATAATTTCTTCCCGGTTCCCACAGTTGCTTCTTTGTGGGGAGGAAGGGTCCCCGTGGCACAAATGGACAGCTGCCCAGTCAACCCCTTTCATGAGGATTTTCCCAGGGTTCCCAGGGCCCAGCAAACCCTGCGGATGCTTGACCCAGGGGTCATCATCCGCAGCCATCTGGACGTTACAAGGGAAAACAAAAAGGTTGCATCCTGAACAGTTTTTTGAAAGTTATCGAACTAAGCAGCCATCTCTCAGAAAGGGATTGTTGAAATACAAGAATTTCCTAAAACGTTTTTCAGATACAAAGAGTGAAGGAGGCTTGGTTTTTTAGAACATCTCATCAGCCTGTTCCCACCAGCTTCCCTTCCAGGCCCAGAAGCTACTGTCTGGTGAAGGGGCAACAGCTCGAAAGTCAGGTCACATCTGGGGCCCTAACAACATTCTCCAGAAGCCCCAGTTATTACTGAAGCCTCCTGCCCCACACTCCCTCCTTTGCCAGTGACTACACGCTTCACTCCCCTCCTCTCCCTCCAAGGTTGCTGCAAGAAGTTGAGTGGGAAGGATTTGTCAACTGCCTACACAGGGTGCCGAACTCTGGGGAGACACAGACTACAAGTTTCTACATTTGGCCCTGAATCCATAGGACAGAGAAGAGCTTGCTTACAAACAAAATTCCTACTTGCTGCGTGCGGGACTTCATGCCACCGACAGCAAAGATGGCTAAGGAAGTCAGTGACTGGCCCAGCTGCTGACCTGCTCCCTGGTGTGTTCGCAAGCCCACAAGCTCTAGGACTGCAGCAAGATCTTGTCATGGAGCCTCACACACTAAGCTGACCCCCGAGGACACAGATGGCTCAGAGTCAGCCCATCGTGGGCCTGTGCCTCAGTTTCCTCATCTGTAAGCTGAGAACAAGAACAGGCACAGTCTCACTGGACTCGTACGAGGACAGGGAGAGACTAGGCATCGCTTGCAGATGGGGAAAGCTGGGTAAACCTCTCCGCTTGGGTTGGCCTCCCTGCCATTGACGCATTTTGCTCTGGGTGGTTCAGCAGGAATGTCCCACTAGACTAGAAGCAATCTCCTTGATTCTGGGTCCCTTGTGTCCTCACTGCGTCCCTAGGGCCTAGCACAGTGAGCATGTGCCCGAATGGAAGGAAAAGCCTCAGCCACGTGTGGCCAACTCAGCCACAGGGGCCTCCTACAAATCCTTTCCAGAAGCAACCAGAAGAAGAATCACCTGCCGCCAGCAGGAACCCCCACTCCCTACACCCTTCTGCATACGCGTCCATCAGCTCACGGAACCCACACGGGCCCTCCGCTTTCAACAAGAACAGGGTGCACCTCACCATGGCCTCCAGGGAATTCCGCACCATCAGTCTCCATCCCCTTTTGCCATTGTTTTGGGGAGGCATTTAGAAAAAACCAATCTTTAATCATATTAGAGAACTGTTTAATTCCGAGGACTGAATTAATACAGCATGTTGTGGCACGGATGCCCCCTGAAAGAACCTAGCATCTGGTGAAAATTATAAAATATTTCACAGTCACTAAAAAACAGAGCATGCATCAGCTTTTTTAAAAAGAGCATTTTATTTTAATAAAGAATAAAAGAGATCAATATATTTTTTAAATGGATACAAAAATAAATACTCATTCAGCATATTAAAGACATGTGCTTTGACATTCGCCTGCACTGGAGAACACAGCCTGCTGTTAGCTTGCAAACACTGCAGCAGACGGGGCTGGTGTCCTGAATTAATTAATTAATCCTTAATATAATGTCTCCTTGTCAGCCAAGAGGGAAAAGCCACTTCCACTGGCGCTTTCCTGTATTCACGTGTGACTTCATCCACACCTAAGGGGCCTCTCGTGACTGTGTCTAATTACACGTCACACCTCCATCACTTCCATGGACGCAGCTATGGGAAGAGCAAATGGGCATTCTTTGGCTTTCCGGGTGACAAGGCCGCTAGGCTGGCTGAACTTGGGTCTCCCAAACCCAGCACCTTCCTCCCTTCTCAAAACAAGGGTGGACAGGTGAGACCTTTTCCTGCCCTTTCACGGGAGGTTCTGTATAAGGGACGGTGGCGACCCGGGCCGGGGCAAAGGAGAAAGCAGAGACAGAGAAAGGATTCTTCTTCTGCCCACTCAGGCCAGCGTGGCTGGAGGCAAGTAGACCCTCCCACACCCCCACATCTACCTGGTGTCTATATCGGCTGTGGAACTGACCCAGTCAAAGCAACCAACCCCGTGCTGGCTCTCGCCCTGGCAAGCAACAGGGCACCTATAGGCGTCCAGCATACCGTGGGGCCCAATCTCTGCCAGCTCCGATGTCTGACACAGGACACATGGATGCGTAACATGTGCCTGATCTAACAAAATACAGCATTTTTTTTTTTTTTTTAGAAAAAATGTTCAGCTACCTTTTAATCGGGCCTGTATGGGAAACGATTCAGACCTCACGTGGCATGTCGGAGGGCCAGGGAGATGCCATGAACTCTGCTGCTAGGCTGAGCCACTGTTTCACATGTTCTGCTCCTGGCTTTTAGGCAGTACCCTGATGTAAGGTAAACAGTGTCACACGCTTTGGGACAGGAAATGTATCTTATTTGCTGGTAAATAGGGTAAGTTCTTCCAGGGCTAAAACTTTGACTTCTCCACTGGAATTCCACCCTACTACTTTTTTGTCAAGGGTAGGATTTGTCGTGGCCTGGGGCCATCACGAACCTCGAGAAGCACTAGGCACGCTCCTCTCCCCGGAACCCTGTGGGACAAGGGTGAGGTGAGACGCTAACGTGTCCCTCCCACACGTCCCTCCACCCCGCCAATGAAGAGGGTGACTACATTGTAGGGACAATTGACATGCTCATGTAACCCACAATTATTGTTTAAACTTATGGTTTATACCATGCTCACTTAAAATTTAAAAAAAAAGATTCACAGCAGTTTACAATAGGACATGTAAAATAAGACAATCCAAAGTACAACTGTTTTTAAAACAGATCAAAACCATTTAGAAAGAATAAAAGTAAGAGGTATCTGGAATGATTTAATTACAGAAATGAAAAAATAAATTTAGCTCAAAGCTTCCTGGCAACAAAGCCCTAGAGGGAAAGTTTTCATTGTCTGAAGGTAAAAACATACCAGTTCACCTGGGTATGAACATGCTTTCCTGGCACCAAATTCTAGGAAAAATATACTTTCTTCTAACAAAAGTCTTACTTTCACTCATTAAAGGGAGGCTTGTATCTAAATATTTTTAAATCTTATTAAAATGCTTAAAAGTAAAAAGATACTTCACATAGAATTAAGCATATGAAATCATAAATCTACAACTCTAAAAAAGATAAAGACAAAAACAGTCTTGTTTTCACAAGTTGGCTTTAAACTCCAAATCCCTTTACTTGAAGCAGCTGTCTGCTGATATTATTGAACAAGTCTTTGGAAACGTCCATTTACCCAAAATGCAGAAAGAATCAAAGCAACTAATGATAATTAGGGGGGAAAATGTAGAAAACAGAATTTTTAATCACAGGTTATAGTTACAGCATCCAGACCATTTGGTGTAAGTTTCCGACGTTCGTACCAGAACAATGGAACAGTGGTGGCCCGACTTTGTTTTCAACGTGGGCTCCTCTGTGAAGGCACTCGCTAAACCAAGAGCCAAGCACGTGTCCCACCCCATCAGAGGGAGCCACGTCCTGCAGGAATTACGGTAGTAACTGTCACGGTAGAATGCAAGACGCTGGAGGGTAGGGAGCCCAGGAGAGACACTTAGACGGTGATCTGCTGGTTTTCTCTGAAAAAGGGTCTCTGGTGGGAGGCACAAATATCTGGAAACATCCGGAAGACCTGGTCTGGCGGGGGCTCCTCGGGAGCCTGCATCACAGAGCCAGCCCCACAGCTCTTCCCAGCTTCCTCCACGAGCTGCCGGACATACAGTTGCTCGATCTAGAGTGTTCATGGACAAAGCGAGAGACGGAGGTTCCAAGTGAGGTGAGGACTGTCTTTGACCCCAGCCAGAGTCTCTGATGACCCCAGTCCAAGCTATCATTCCAGAAGCTCCATGTGGGCCCCAAATAAATGAACCCAGACTAGGCAGATGCAAAGAAGGAGCAGGCGATGGTCCTGCACAGACTGCTATATATACTCTCCCAATATTGCCCCAACCTGGCCAACCAGTGCCCAGAATTCCACCATTAGAGTTTCATTCCTTTGACTATACTTAAATAAGAGCCTAATGTGTCACTTAGACCCTAACTGAACAGGTAGCATCTTTCTAGAGAAAATGCTTTAAAAAAAAAGAAAAAAAAGGAAAAAAACATACACACTTATGTACAGATTATGAGAGTCCCAGACATGAGACGGTGGCTCAGAGATGGCAAGAAGGTCTCTTGCGAAGGTCTCGCCCTCTCCCCTCCTGGGCAAAGGTCTCGCCCAGGCCTGCCTCTGCACCCAGGTGGAAAACCCCTAGTCCTTGCTGCCTCTTCTCCAGCCCAAGTATGAACTTGATCCTGACACAACAGCCGGGAGACCTGAAGCTGCCCGTTCTTACCTGCACGAGAATGAGTTTGGAGCGCAAGGGGGCCATATCCGGAAACTCCTCCCCAAAGCACAGCACCACCTTGCTGTCGGGAAGCCGGCCCTGGCTGTCGTAGAACCGCTGCAGTTCTGGAACGGCACGTGGGGGTGGGTGTGTGCAAGCAAGGCTGAGGAGGCCTCCCGCTCCCGCAGCAGTGGGCTGGCCGCTCAGGGGGCACAGAGCTCAGCGGGGACAACGCAGGGCACCATGGGGTCTTGAACCGGTGGCCCTTTGGCCAAATTCCAGCTAAGGACCTGTTGTCCATTCCCAGATGGTTGCTGGGTTTTTGATACCTAGATTTGATCTCCTTCAACAGCCACAGCCTGCCTGAGTCGCCACTCCCTTGTGTTTCGCTCACAATTTGTTCGTTTATGTTGCCTGCCTGGCCCGAGGGCACCTGAGTTTGCAATCCCTGCTGAGGACACCCCAGGAGGGCTACAGCTCCTGCCTGACACCTCTGACTCACGGTTCTCAAAGTGGAGCCCAAGGACGGGCAGCAGCAGCCTCACCTGGGAGCTTGTCAGAAACGCAGCCTTGCGGGCCGGCCCGAGACCCACGGAATCAGGGAGCCAGGAGAGGGCCCAGGAGTCTGTGCCGCATGCGCCCTTGGCTGCCGCTGCCGCATGCTCATCCCTCACCACCTCCTCACCAGGCGGCCCCTCGGGGCTTATGCACCTGAACTCACACACCTCACCGCACCTGCCCCTCCAGGAACCCTCTGGGAGTTCTCCAGCAAGGCGATAGCAGAGACCTGACTCTAGGTCGGGCCCACGCCGTTACAGGGAGAGGAGCAGACAGCGTTTGGGACACAGAGAAGAGAGGCGGTGCAGATCCTAACCTTCCAGGGACCACACGGGTGGGATCCTCAACATCCGCCTCATGGAATAATGACAGCTCCGGGCTTGTGCTACTGTGCGCGGGTGTGATCCCCAGACTTAGTGTGTACAAAGTCAGCGCATCTCAGGACGCACACACGAACCCCAGCGACCCCGCTAAGATGCAGATTCCGATCCCCTGGGCCTGGGGCAGGGCCTGAGGCCACATCTCTAGCAGCGCCCAGGGTCCGGGGCAGTCCTCGGAGCACGCTCTGAGCTGCAGAGGTTACGTTCCTTCATCCTCCCGACAACCACACAAGAAAGGTACTGACTCTGACCCCCATTTCCACACAGGGAAGTCAAGGCACAGGGAGGCTCCCAGGGTCACTCAGCAGGAAAGTGCAGAGCAGGATGCTAAGGGGGCCCCCGCTACACCTCTACGTCCCCTCACACCTCTACGTCCCCCACATGGCTGCAAAGGGAACGGGGGAAGGAGGTGTGATCTTTAAGATTCGGGGACGGTACAGACCTCGGAAGAATTGGCTGGTGTCGAAGACCTGGACCACCTCGTCGCGCTCCAGCTTGTTGGGCCTGCCCTTGCACACCACGGCGTTGCCGCTGCAGAACACGCGGCCCTGGCACAGCCGCTTGACGAACACGCCCTGCCGGTTGCTGTGGAGCAGCACTCCGCGCTCCAGGTGTCCGAACAGCTTCCGCGTCACCTGCCGCTGCCGCTCGCTGGGGATGGCGTCAGCCGGCGGGAAGCGCACCAGCTCCAGGCCCTCGGGCCCATACAGCTTGGCACCGGGCAAGCCGGGCTGGCTCAGAGACAGGCGGCAGCCCTCGGGGCAGCTGGTGGTGGTCTGGCCCACCAGCTTGCCCCCGTAGTAGAAGCTGATCACCATCTGGGAAAAGGCTGCGGACGAGAGGGCCGAGTTAGCGTCTCCCAGCCGGTCCCACCCGGGGTCTTCACTTCTGCGTGTCCTGGATCTCTGTGACACTCTGGGGAAGTTCAAGGACCACTTCTGGAAGTTAGTGTTCTCATAAGCGGAATAAATACACAGAAGGATCGAAATCCTAAAAACTACAACAGTACTCTCTGTTCTCCTTATTAAACTCATTACATGCAAGCTCTACGGAAGGTCTGGTAACTCGTAACTTCCAAGTCACACTGAGGGTGAAGGACATTTCAACAGTCAGTTTCCTATGGACACGCCACCTCCTGTCACAGGCGCTGCCAGCGACACTGCGGCCCGTGGCCCACATTTGCAGTGGAAGGAAACGTTAGAGAAGATAAAGACGGCCTTTCCCTTGACAAATGCACGTTCCTCTGTAGGTTCCCTGTGTTTCCACTAAGCATCTCTGCAAACCCTCCATCCAAAGCTGTTTCAGGAAGCAGCCGGGACAGCACGCAGGATGAGGCGGCACTGCTCACACGGGCTGCACGACGCAGAGATGACGCCATTTCCAGTATTCTCCCAGTCTCCCATCACCTCCGAAAGCAAGCCTCAGTTCAGTGCTGACAGATCCCTGACATCTAACACCTGACACCCTCCCTTTAAAACAAGGGCATCGGATTTAGGGCACCAAGCCTCAGACAAGTAGTAACACTTGGCTGGAATTGACTAATACTGTACTTGGCTTTCACCGAATTTGGTCCAACCTCTGACTTCCTACTCGTAGCAGCTGGCACAGGTTCTCCTGTTACAGGCAATGACCGTGGTTCCCATTTAAAATAAACTTCAGTTTTTAAAAGTGAGGAGCTTTGAAGAAAATATGTGAATCACAGCCCAGGAGGTACCTGGCCATGAAAACCAGCCGTGCAGGGACTGGGAAACACTGAGATGGCGGGACGAAGATAACATCTCAACGCGGGGAGGGAGCTGCATCTTAATCGCCTTACAGCAAAACAATCACTCACTCGCAACCAGCTTGGTGCTCCTCTAAGTGCCCCGGACCCGGCCAGGGCTGCTTCCTGGAGCCACCTGAGTCGTGAGCTGCCCAACTCCACGGTACCCCCCAGGGCTGTGCAACGCCCCACCTGCACCTGTTGGAGTGGCCCAGTGGGTGGCCACCGGCATCACCTGGCTCAGGATGCTGGTCATTCGTTACTCCTTGCACCCTCCCACTGGGGATGCTCCTGTCTTATTATTTGACACCCACGTTGGAGTCAAATGGGTTCTAGAATCATGCAGGGCAGGGAGTCGGGGCTGTAGGTGCTCTAGTGCACCGCATTTATTGGACATTTAGGGAAATGGAGGCCAGGATGGAGTCCCAGCAGGTGAGTGGCAACACCGATCTCATTTTTACCCATTCACCACCCCCACTGTGCCACGTCTGCCACGTCTATATCACCTGATCGCGTGATATACTTCACTCCCTTCACCTTGGAACAATTTTTGAACTATGCTCCACATGAAGAAAACACTCCAGGTGACTCTGTCACCCCTTTGGCCTTTGCCCTGTCGCTTCCAGGGCGTTATCTCAGTCCCAGCGCCTCTTGGCCGTGTGAACTGGCAGCTTCACCAGGAACAGCGTTCCAGGCACAAACGTCTCAGTGACCCCACGCCATGGGGCATCTGAGGCTTAGGGAAGGTTCAAGCTGGCAGGGGCCTGAGCGATGACCCACCATGCCCGACGGGTGAGGAGTGGAGACCTGCAGAGCAGAAGCAGCTCACCAGGGCCGCCCAGGCCAGGCAGGTCGGCCTCCTGCCACTCTAAGAGCCTCGCCACACCCTAGCCCTGCTCCGATTCCCGCCGCTCGCAGGGAGGACGGTCCTGCAGGAAACAGCCCAGCCACAGAGGCAACGGCAAAGACGCCAGCCGCACAGACGCCAGAGCCCAGCCATATGACATTCACTACGCTGTGCCTCAGTTTCTCATCAGCAAAGCAGAGATATAATAACGCCCACTTCACAGGGCTGCTGTGAGGTTCGCATGGGCTGGGTTATTAAATAATTGGGGCAACAGGACAAAAGACTGTCTACATAGACAAGACTCCCAAAGTTACAGGTCGCAGCCCTGGTCTACGCAGTCCACACCAGGTACTGTGCCGGCACTTTGGACCCATCGGCACATTTGTCCCCACAAGGTAGATTACTGATTATTACGCCCATTTTCCAAGTAAGGAAACTGAGGTGCGGATAGGCTAATGCGTTCGCCCCAACAGCACAGCGGCTATGTGGGGAGCCTGGACACTCCCGCCCCAGCAGGCTAGCTCCGGGTCTGCTTTCATCAGCAAAGCTGCACCGCCAAGTTTAAAGCATCACCATGTACCCCAGTGACGGCAGCCACCTACAGTCAAGGGCAAAAACTGGCTCCACAGGTGTGTCGGGATCAGCCCGCACAGTGGGGTGTCGTTGCCAATGTTTTATATGGGGAGATTTCATATAAACATACAGACCTCAAGAAATGGGAAAATTGGGGCTGGCTGGGTCTGCCAGCCCGCAGGGCACCAACCGGGCATGGGCTGTCCACTGTGCCACAGTCTCTACCACTCCCTGTTGCCTTTCGCCTGCCCGTCCCACTGCAAAGTGAGGAGCGGGGCCCTGACATCAACTGGCCCACACGAAGTGGGGCATGTGTGTGCGGTGTTTGAACAGAACAGAGGCACCAAAAGTTCAGCACTTCTAGAAGGATGTCTCAGGATGGACTCTGCAAGAGATGGTGGCTGTGTGTCACGTCACTGGCTTTGTGCTGAGACAACTCCAAAGTAATTCGAGGACATGCCCTCCTCAGAGTGGCCTCACCTCTCACTCACAGTCCCAGCACCACGTCTGGCTATGTTGCCCCCAGAAAGCATCAGCCGGCAGACCCCCAGGCCACAGCCCAGCTACCCAGGTCAGAGGCTTGGTCCCACGACCCAGAGCTTCCCGTGGGCATGGCAGCTGCCTAGCTTAAGGAGGTCCCAAGAACAGGCTCAAAGCTGGACACCTGCATGGCCTGGGTAGGCCAGGGAACCTCCATGCCTCAGTTTCCTCACCTGCGAAGCCAGAGTTAGGACAGTCTCCAGGTCACAGTGGACAAGGCTCAGCGAATGGGAGCGTCATCATCCTTGTAATTCTCTTGCCTGGGTGAGAACCTACCTCCACCACCCGAAAAACACCACTCTTGCCAACTCAGTTAACGTGCTTCTGCTCTCTGATTCCTCCTCTGCCTGGAAGCCCCAAGTCCCTGTGCAGCCCGTGGGATGAGGTAGGCTGTCCACATCCCACAGAACCCGCCAGCATCGAGGAAGACACCCCAGCTTCCTTTGCCCAGAAAATGTTGTCAACAAGCCTGAATGTCAATCCCAGGGACAACTGGCAGGAGGACAGCCAGGGTCCTGAGCATAATCAGACTCTGCCAGGACTGTCTGGGCTTTGTCTTCTAACAGTGCCCACGCCCCACGCCCAGCCCTGAGCACCCCGTACCTGAGTGGTGCGCGTCGTAGGTGGCGTACCCTGGCAGCAGCGGCAAACCTGCCGGGAAACAGAAAAGCGAACTCAGGCCCGTCAGGTGTGTGCAGGGAACTGCCCGCCGCTTCCTCTCCAAACTCCAGGCTCTGGGGAGCACAGGCTTCTGCTGAAATAGGTGCTTTGCTCCGCCGGAGCGATGACCCATCATTTCACAAACACAGACACCAGAGTGGGGGTGCAGGGAACTTCCTCTGTGCTTTGGGGCTTCTGGCCACATGTCAGTGTCACACTGCAGGGCCACATTTCCTTCCCACTCCAGGGGCCTGCCCCCAAAACATCACGGGACATGGTGCCCACTGGCCAGGGCTTATCTCTGGAGGGGGCCCAGGGGTCCACACTTGCTTTCCCCAGGGTGTTCTTGCAGCACAGACAGAAGCCGTCCCCAGGGCCCCTTCCACGACACTGCCAACCATAGCCCAGCAACCCCCAAGGTCCACAGGGCCAGCTGCCACCTCCCAGGCTGCCTCAGGGGACAGGGGCGTAGGAAGAGCTCAAGGGGGTAAGCAAACAGGCTCCCAGGCTGCAGAGCCTGAGACTAGCAGGGTCATTTCAGGCAGCCGGGGAGCTCTGAGTGCGACTATCAGAGGATGATAAAAGGGCAACCAACTCTCTCAATCCTGGTGACCCCATGGGGCAGGTTCTGGTGTCTCCATTTCATGGATGAGTAAACAGAGGCTCAAATAAGATATGCAACTTCCCAGAGCAGGATTCAAACCCAGGGCTCTACGCAATCTCCCATCCCTGGTCGGAGCTCTCCTTTCCTCCAGACACCCTGGGCTCTCTTTGGCCCGGAGGGGGCCTTAATGTCATAACAGACTGGCAGGACTAAGGTACTGCCCAGGGACCATGCGCCAGTGTGGCTGAGAGCCACACTCCGGTTCACTAGACCCCTAAACTTTCCCAGGAGCGTGGGGTGAGAGCAGACATGGGCGTCACCCACGTTACAGGCAATCTGCACCCTCCTGGGAAGCAGTGGGATACAGGGCCAAAGGGACAGCTGGGCTCCGCCCTCACAGTGGGAAGCCAGGGCCACACCTGTTCACCTCTCCGGGCTCAGTTACCTTCAATGTGACATGGATCATAGCAGTACCAACCGCCCCAAGGCTGGCCCTGGCTGATGCCACAAGCCATCCAGACCATGCCTGTAGACGGCCCCAGGTCCCTGCCCTCACCTGTGCCAGGCTGCTGCGCCCACCAGTCCGGAAGGAGCTGACTGCGACAGGCCTCTGGCGGGGAAGGGCTCCTCTTGATCATGCCCACGTAGTCGTCCATGGAAGGCTGCGCAGTCGGGCGAGACAGGGAACAGCTCAGCCATGGAACTCCCAACGCGGGGCCCCAGGGTTTGTAAAAATGAACAGTTTGCGCATCACTACAACCACATTGCTGCCTTTATCTCAAGAGACAAAACTTAAGCTTCACTTTGCAACTTGTAAGACCCTAAATTGCAAATTACTCACGCTCAGCAGCCAAACCCCGTGGCTGAACTACCAGACTCTTTGGCGGCCACGGTAAGTTCACTGGCCTTTTCCGTGGAACTGCCTGTCGCAAACCGAGTGTGCCACATGGTCCAGGTGCCCTGATGCCCCGCAGACGCAGACAAGTCCTAAGACACTGCTGACCGGCAATTCCGAGCCATCTCTGCCGTGCTGTCAACGATCTGCTCAAGTAACCATGTGTGGATGTTCAACCTCTAACCCATTCCTTAAAGGAGGCTGATAAATCCAATTATGAGACATTTTATTATTAATAACATCTGCTCTTCTTGTGACCCAGGTGTGGCAATCAGATTAACTCACTCTCTTGGCTGAGTCAGCAGAAAGGCCTGAGAAACAGCCTCAGAAAACACGGCATTGGTGGAGGGATACAAGGCCAGGAATGTACTCGTTCTACCGCCAAAGACCACCCAGAAAAGCCAGGCCGTTTAGAGTGGGCTGTGCCTAATCTTCATTCTCTTACAGCCAAGCTACTCCTGAAGATTCCGTTATCACTGTGTTGTTAAGAAGAACTTATATAGCAGTCACTCCATCCTTTGCCAGGAATGCAGGGGATTATTTCAGTTACGCAAATGTCCACCTTGTAATAGCCATAAAAGAACATACTTAAGAAGCTAAACATAGAAGAAAAAGGCATTCAAATAGCTAAAACACAAAAAAAGCCATGAGATTTGCCTAGGGAGACCACATGAAGCCTTCACTTATAGCCTATTAACTATGCATTTACGTACAGTTCTAACAAGCTTGGTGATCCAGTTTTCCAACCCATCAATGACTAAAACCTGCATGTTAAAAAGTAAGCGATCCAACAGCTGTGTGAGTAGGATGCTCATCCACGTCATGGCCACCCCAAGCTGCAAGGAAAGTTGACATGTCGTTCACTGTAGCCTGCCTGAGAAGGCAGCCTGCGGCAGGGGATAGACCGCCATCCAAAATGTTTACAGGATGAGAAGTTGAGAGCGTGAGGAAACTCCACTGACACAGAGCAGGCAGCTCAGGAGGGATATGGCGTGGGGACCTGACCAGGTGGCAATGCCACTCCCGCCAAAAGACACGAGGCTTCTGCTGGCGGGGCCAGAGCCCTGGGAACGCTGTCCACACTCACCTCCTTGATCATCAGCTCGTCGATTTCAGAGCGCCCACACTCCATTTCTGTGACCTCATTCACACAGGCGGGAGTCGCCACGCCGAGTTTGCCTACGGAAAACCAGATAGACAACCGGATAGACACCACACCACTTGGCACTGAGGCACCACAACCATCACCGAGGCCATAACCCGTTTTTTATAAAACTGAGCCTAAGGAAATCTAAGCTAATGCATGTCGTCATGGTTTGGGAAAGGCACGGATGCGTTTTCCCATGCCTCGGCCTGATTTCAGACAATCAGCAAAGTCGAAAGAGAGAAGTTGGTGGTGGCGGTGACGGTTTTTGCTAACACTCTTAAAGGATAAAGACAGCACACTTGGGCCTCTTCCTTCCATTTGCCGAGATCCAAAAAGAATCTGTATCAGATAGACTTTCTGACAAGCGTTCACTAATCTACAAAGGTTAAATGTATAAACTGGGACATCTGAAGACACTCAAAGGTTTCCTGGCAAAATGTGCTGGCAGGTTGGGGTCTTTTTTTAAAGACGGTCGGTAGGAAATCTCTTTTCGGCCTTTCCAAATATTCACACAGGAGTCTGTGCACACGACCGAGCACACACCCCACAGCGTAGACTCACTGATGCCCTGTTGGTACCAGCCTTGATCAGGAGGCACCCAAGGGAACACGGCACCACCACCGTGCGCGTTCAGACCCAGACCCACTTCCTCCCAATTTCATGCCTCTTGCTGGTCAACGACCTGGCTCATTCAGAGTGTCTGTGAGAGACACATCACAACTGACAAAACTCACTAGTCCCAACGACCTACAGAATTCACCCATCCTTCGTCCTCACTGCATTTTGATTCCATTTCTACAGATTCAAGGATTCACTTAGAAGCTGCTGATGGGGAACAGGGGGGCAGGTGGGCCTCCCATGCAGCTTGTGAATCACTGAAGTACAGAAGAGAGGGGCCCATTTAGACATTATGCAAATGCAACGTTGCTTCGCCCCGAGAACTGCCTGCTCCTTTTTTAACATCCGCACTTGCAGGTGAGGCCGGCTGCACCCCACACAATAAACAAGTCAGGGTCACCTGCCAGTTCGAGCTTGACTGATCCTGGGGGAGGCAGAAGGCACAGCGGAAACTTCTCTACTCCTCCAAATCACAGTTTACTCTTTGGCGATTAAAAATTATCCAAAACTGGGAAATGAGGCCGAAAGATGACTGCTTGGCCTTCCAGAGCCACCGCAGAGCATCACACAGAGGTCGCCCCTAAAAACCATCCAACGCCCCAAGGGAAGGTCAGTGTGCCGGCCTTACAATTTATTACCAATTAGGGTTTGGGCTCAGTGGAGTCAGGTGCCAATTTGCAGGTGATGAAGCCACAGACGCCCCACACAATGGTGGCATCGTCCCGTCAGACATTCATAACTGTCTGCCCGTGCCTGACCATATGTACCAAAGTCTCTTACTCTCTCTCCAACGGTCTGTGTCATCATTTGGTTCCCTTGTTATTGGGTCAAATAATTCTCTAACACAGGCTCACTCTACATTGGTTTGTGTCACAATCTTAACTTCTTCTTTAATCACACATCAACATTTTCAATGCCCACATGGGGGAAGACTGCGGACTCAGAACTGTGGCGCAGCCTACGACGTCTTTCGAGGGTTGTTTCTCTCAGGCATTACCGGACTACACATAAGCTTCTACGGAGAAAACTACGCTGGGTCAATATTCTAACTGCTCTAGCGAATGGCCAAGAAAATCAACGTGTTAAAAGGACATTTTACACAGTGACGGTGATTAGACTTTCTGTCCTGAATCACCCTGTCATTGCAGCTGCTCAGCGCACTGCCTAGGAAAGGATTCTGAGGCCAGCTCTGAGCTCGGTACGTTCTGATTGATTGGTGATGTCTGGCCAGAGCGCGAGACCAGGCAGTGGGGTGCATGGTGGGGTGTTGCTATCCCCACTTTACTCCCAGCACAAATGCTTTCTTGGGATTTTGACAGCTGCAAGAGACCTCAGAACGATCCCATCCCAGAGTTCCCAAACAACCATCAGGATCTACCACCACGTCTAGGCGTACCCCATCTCCAGCAATGGAGCCCCCAGGACACCTTCTGCAACTTCCTTGGAAAACTTTACTCTCAGTCCTTGGGGTCCATCCTGTCCCCGTCCACTGTATTTCCCCCCAGCCTCTCCTGTGAACTGTGGAACAGGAAAGGATTCCTCATCAGAAACTGCTGGCGGGTCCTCATTCCTGTCCGGTGGAATTCTGACCCAGGGGCAGTTTGGTGCCTGTCCCGGTCTGACAGTAAGTAGCAGTCGGCTGGGCTACACCCATCTCCCCCGCCCTTTCCTTGGATCCTGCCCCAGCTCCCTGCCACTTCGACAGCAGATGGTGTGTGAGGTCAGCGGGAAGCCACCTCCCCATCTGCTTACACAACGGAGGGAACTATTTGTTTAACTAAGAGCATGTGCCCCAGACCCTGCGTCTACCCCGAACACAAGCTCTGCACTGAGGGCTTCATGCCAGGGCAGCTCCTGGAAGGCTGCGTGCCCATAACGGATAGTTACATTTTTGCTCCTCCTCGGGGACGATTCGGTAAACTTTGTATGGCTCGGAAATGTCCAGCTGGGACCGGTCTGTCACTTCCTCAAAATCTGGGCTCTTGTTCAAAGCACAGCGTAACCTCGTCTTCCAAGTGGCTGGTTCAGCTTTGTCCCCTTCTTTAAACTTCCCTTTAAAAACTGCCCAGGCCTGAAGAAAGAAACAGAAGCGCATGACATACATGGCCGGCCCCCGTCACAAACATCCACCACCACGATGGGGACCCAGCGCACCCCTCCCCTCCGTGCATCTTTGCTGGCCATCAACTCCCATTCAATTTCAGGACTCAAAGAGGTTTCGATCGGGCTACCTGGTGTGAGAAGAGCCAACCAGTGTAGGGGTCCCTGACGTTCACCCAGCTGAGCCAGAACTCAGCTCCTCACACACACCCCTTGAATGTGCCTTTTAGCAGAGTCCTTCCCTGGACGAAGGGCCTAAGGTTAAGACCCACAAAGAGGAAGTTGCGCATGGTTTCACTAGAATGTTCAAAACAAAGAACAAGTTGTTGCTTTTTCAAATCAACCCCTAGCTAACATTTAGCATTGAAAAGGGAACATTTGCAAAAAGTCTGAACGTGGTTATCCATTGCCCTGACACTTTTAATAGAAATTTTGTTTTGCATTTTAGAATTTATTCTAGACTTTTCTCCAAGGCACTGTTTCAAAGGCAGCAAAATGGTTTCCCTTTTATTGGTTTTGGTGTTTTTTGTTTGTTTGTTTTTCCTAGCTCTATTTTCTTAATTTCTCCAAATCTTAGGATCTTAACTAGGACCAGAAATTCAAAGCTGAAATCTTAAAGTCAAAATGCAGAGTGGGGCAGTATTTTAAAAATAAGACCTATGAATGGGCATATTTTAAGATTCCAAAATTGGAATACAGACACACCAACCATGAGGTAACCACCATCAGGTGAAAATTACCTTTGGTTTTAGGCAAAATCAGACGTGTCCTCGAGCCTGCAATAATTAGAGATCTGTAGGGAATTCTCAATTCCACTCAGGAAAATGTAATGGCAAGAGATAAGCAACTTTGCCAGGGTGATGCAGTCCGGGATGAAATGCCCATGTACCTACTTCCAACCCAATGGACTTGCCGCTACTGCAAGTGTTCTCGAGCTTAATGCATATACCAGCCCCCCAGGAAGCTTGTGAAAATGCAGGCTCCTGGGCCTCGTTCCACGAGAGTCTCGCGTAGGTAGGTGCAGGTTAGGTCTGGGAACCTGGATCTGCAGCCAGCAGCCCAGCGATTCCGGTTCAGCTGGCCAGGAGACCATGCTTGCGGAAACTCCACGATGCCCCGTACACCACAGCTCCTTTAAAACAGCCCTAGCTCTTCTCCCCCTCTCAAACAAGGACAAGAATGTTTATAATTTAAACCAATGCTCTCTACTCTGTTGATGCAAAATTTTGCATCTATGCCCGGGGTGAAGAAACTGGAAGAGTATTTCTATCAGTCAGCGTGGGCAGTGGTTTCCTTCTCTAACACAGATGTAAAAGTCCCCCTTTAGAACAATTCTATAAAGTCCATGGTCAATTTTCTCCTTTACTAACTGCATCGCCGACCATGCATTGATTTGGGTGCTGTCGTCATTGTTGTTTCAAAGACGTACAAGAGCAAACCGTGTACTAAATGAACAGGAATTACAACTTTTTATTACTTTCAATCAGGGTCTCTCTACCTTGAAAAGACTGACATGTCAGATGGGATCATTCCCCATGGTGGGGGCTGTCCCACAGTGCAGGGCGTTTAGCCCCAGCCTCAACCCACCAGATGCCAACAGCACCCCTCCCCTAGCTGTGACAACCAAAAATGTCTCCAGACATGGCCGGGGGTCCCCTGGGAGGTAAAACTGTGACCACCTCCATTTGAGAACCATTGGATGAACCCATATTCCAAATGGACTTTGAGATGCATAGCTTTGGTGGCAATGTTACAACCTACAGTTGCACATCCAGAACCATAGTGCCCACTCAGAGCTCACACTCAGCCCATGAGGAAGGCCAGGACACACCGTCCATCAAACCAGGCCCTGTGGTTGGGGTGCATCCAGGGCTGCCACCCCCAGCCTGCAGCCTGCCCTGAGCCCTGTGGCACAGCAGGCACCTGTCTCTCCCAGGGCCTCTCTGGCCAGCTCCAAAAAATCGGCTTAGCTGGACAGTATCTCAAGACCCCTCTCGAGCCAAAGCTAAAACCTGATGAGGCACTGACTCCGACGCCCACCCACAGCAGCTGCGATGGCTTGTTCAGCCTCCGCCATCTTTCTCCCATCAGTGCACAGCACGGGCGGCCCCCGTGAAGCACAGACCACGAAGTCTTCCTAATGTAACTTTGCTGTCTCGTATTGTGTTTTAAAAATTAAATGCTTCGAGGCCTACTGAATTTTAAATATCTGTGCTACTAAGTAAGTTTTAACTTATTTAGATCGATGAGAGGCCCGTGAATCCCAAACCTCACTTAACTAGATTTTCCCCCGCATCTTTATGAAAGGAATACAAAAGACTTTTGTAAAAACAAATATGCATTGATATCAGGGCCTCATCAATGTGCTCAGGGTTGGCACAAAATGAGCTGAATCTCCAATCCCCTAGCCGTGGTCTACACCGCAAAGCTGGCCTCACGATGACACCTGCAGGCAATGAAGGATTCCCGTGATATAAGTGACTTCTTACAATCCACTTATTAAGGCAGGAAACAAAATTCATATATATTTTTCTTAACTTCTAAGTTTTTGAAAGGTTTTCTTAGAATGTTTGAAAGAAACGGTCTCTACGTAACCACAGAAGCCCTAAGACAGCTCTATCTATGCAAGGCCTCACTGCCGACGTCTTCCAGTGGCAAAGTTCCATTTGGGTGACGCCACAGAGCTGCGTCTCCACGTTCAGGGAGCACCAGACGCGTTCTTGCTAACGCCGTACTTCCACCGGTGCCCGCCTCCCAACGGCCTCCCCAGCCGGTGGGCACTCGTGTCTCCCTCCTACCCTCATTCCTGCTGAGATTGTAGACTCATTTCAGATTGCCACATCGAGAAACTGCGTAACCAACGGAAACATTGGGAATCTTGCACATTTTTCTCAACACTGTTGAAACGGCCATGACGAACATTGCATAAGACATAAATCTGGGGCTTTATTTCAGTAGCCCTGGAGCGTGAGCTGAAGCAGGGAACAGGGTGAAGGGAGCAGCCCGCATCTCCACGCCAGGGCTGCACAGCCGCCAGTCCCGCACCCGCTGCCATCCTCCCGAAGATGTTTCACTGACGTCCAACCTGCCACGGGCCCTCATCAAGCACCCAGTGCTTCTGTCGTTCCTAGATGTGGTCAGCACATGGCAGGGTTCTCAATGGGGCGGAGGAGACTCTGCCCCCCAGGGGACATCTGGCAATGTCTGAGATGTTTTTGGTTGTCACACGGGGGGAGGGTATGCGACTGCCATCGAGTGGACCAGGAATGCCAATAAACATCCTACAAGACACAGGACAGCAGCCACCACACAGAATTACCCAGCCCTAGGTGTCAACAGTGGTGAGCTTGAGGAACTCTGGCTTTTAAGGTTATCTATGATACAGAATTCCCAACCAACCAGATAGGACTGGAGCACTGTTTAAATTTGCAGAGTCATTCCCAAGAGATGTTCACCATGGTGCCAAAGGCAAGAAACATCTGCAATCACACGGGGTAGAAATCCGCAATGGCACTGCCAACGTGGAAGCAGGCACCGGCGTTGGAGAACTTGGCGGTGTCCAGGCGTCCTGACCTGGGGTCCTTGATCAGAAGGAACCTGGAAGACACGTGGGGACCACAGGACCCCTCCAGGGTAAGCGCAAACGTTCCCACGTGCTTGTTTCTCTTGGAGTGGTCAATGACCGGCATCAGATGCTCAAAGAGATCAGCAACCTCAAATTATGGACTTAACGGACTTGCAAAAATGCACAGCCCCGCCGCACACACCAGCCGGGCGGAGGCTTGAGGGCTGAAATGCATCTTAACCCAACCTGGACCTAGTTATGCTTCCATCTGGGGTCAAGGTGTGATCTTTGTCACTTCTGTTTGCTGATGTCAGATGCCAGTCATCCCTGGCTGAGAGGCCAGCGCTGCTACGGGGTCCTGCAGCCTTACCTCTTCCTACCTGTTCAAGGTTTCACGGTCTCGGGTCTGATTCTGGCCCCACTCATCTCCCTCACTCTCAGCCCCTTCCCCATCCTCTGCCCCCGAATGCCACAGAATAAGCGTACGTGGCAGAGACCTGCAACTGGCTCTAAGTCAGACCACCCGTGGTACGAATGTTTGCAAACATGAAAATCTGGGCTGAGCTTGATCTAGGGCTCCAAACCTCCCAGGGCAAAACTCAGACAATGTGGAGCCTTGGCAATGACCATGGGTGAGTCTGATGACCCTGGGGGACTCGATAACCCTGCTGGTGTGCAAAGCTGAGCTGCCCCAGTCCCTGTTCCTCTGCCCGAGTATGGGTGCGACTGCAAGAATCCCTGATTCGTTCAGAACCTGGGCTCACAGTTGGACTACCTGCCCAGACACTGGTTCCGTAGCACAAGACCTGTGAGTGTGAGACCGCAGACACGTCTCACAGGATTCCTCCTCTCAGTGCCCCTACAGAGTGAAGATGAGAAGAGCGCCCGCCACAGGATTGTGTGGAAGGAAAACAAAACAACCGTGTGAGGCCAGGCCAGGCACAGAGCAGACCAAACCTCGGTGGGTGATGGCTGTCACAGTGCACACTGCAGAACAGCGAGTATCTGCATGCTTGGCCTACTTATTATTCTCAAGGCTGGTAAGACTATTTTTAGACAACCACAGACTCAGGACACCCCACACGACCTGGCCCTGGAAGAAATGACAAATGGCATCTCACCCTCCGGAGCTGGCCCTACAATGTCAAGCGGCAGCAACAGCTTTGAAAGAAGGAAGACATCGGTCTTCCCTGGTACCCAGTGTCACCTCTGACGGCAGCCTGGGGGAAAGGTCTTCCCTCTCCCTCAGCTGGTTAGTTCTCAGGAAAAGGACACAGAGGAGGGAAGGAAAGTGCTCTCAGCATCCTCATCAGAAAAACGCCAATAATACAACTAACCTTGAAAGTAACCAAATAATCCAATAGATGTAAAATCAGCTAATGTACATTTTCAAGACACATTCAGCACTCTTCAGTCAATGTTTGTTTTTTTAAAATTGGATTAATTTTTAAGCAAATCAGAAGGATGTCACTCGGTACCTCCCCAGGTCCATGAGAAAAGCAGAGATGGAGCTCAGGGTGGCGGGGTCGGGGGCTGTACCTTGAAAATGGACGCGTCCACTTCCTGGTTGTAGTCCTGCTTGCCGGCGTGTTTCCAGGGGATCCGGAACATGCTCTTCTCGTCATTTTCCCAGATCAGTCCCGGGTACATGGCGCTGTCGATCTGCTCAATGAGCCACTGCCGGAGCCGTCGTCCGCCATTGCGGTCGCACATCCTTGGAAAGACGGAGACACGTTCTGTGAAGTGACAGATACCATCTCATTAGCCCCAGCAACCCGGGCACCACTAACAGGAAAACCAGAGGTTTGCAACAAAGGTGTTGGCTTGGGGGATGCCCACAGATCCAGGGACTCTGGGCCACCTGCCACAAGCAGACAGCGCTGGCTTTTATGACCTCAAAGCCCTGAATGAAAACTGAAAGCTCCATGGGAAACCCGCAGCTGCCCGGCAGCCCTGTGTGAGCCCCTCCTCTGGCGCTAGCTGTGCTCCTTCCAGCTTTCACCCGACGCTTCCTTCCAGGCAGATATGCCCACGCCGCACAGCTCTGCTTTTAGCACCAATGGGGAAAATCACTTTTATGGCATCGGGTCCCTTCACTGCACAGCCTGTTAGTCTAAGAACCAATTCAGTTTCCCGGTGCCCAGTTTGACTGATGTTCTGTGACAAAATACAGCGTCTGTGCCGTCTGAGAAAGAGCAAGCCCTTGAGGCTGTGCCTTCTAGGTTGTTTCTTCACAGCTGGTTTAGTGATAAGGGCTTGAGTCTGGGAGTGAAACAGAGCTGGGGACCCACTCAAATCCTACCACCTCTCAGCACGGTGACCCCAGACCATCATTTAACCTTGGGGCACAAGCTACCCTATCCCAGCTGAGATCGGGGTAATTACAGGCACCCAGCAGGGCTGTAGAGAAAATTCGGATGACACATGTAAAGCACTGGGACGGTGCCTAGACCTTAGACGTGGCATGTCATTGTTATTATCCACAGTTTCCTCCTTGAGAACTCTTACAACCAACTGAGAGATGGGGACAAGAGTGAAGGAATAAACTGTGGCTCCAGAGCAAAGCACAATGCAGTCTTCCAGAAGACTCCATCATCTAGGGACCTACCCATCCAGGCCACCCAATGACACCCTTTGGAGGGACATTCTTGCCAGAGCAGATGGCCTTCCCAGGGACACGGAGAGAGAAAGAAAACTGAGAGGCCATATCGACTTACAGCCGGCATTTACAAGAACAGCGCTGGAAATCCCCTAGGCAGTTGGACAGACGCCCACCCAAAAGGAAAAATAACATTTCTATTCTTCTGATTAAAATGTGACCTCTTCAGGCAAACAAGTTTAAAACAATCAGCAGTGACAAGACATAACGTCTCCAAGAATATGGTCACATCCAGAGCCATCCATGCTGGTCCATAAAGAGAAGTAACAGCAACCTTTGCAAGAAGTATGCGTTTTGGAAATTCCAGCCCCTGCAGGTGACTTTAGGGGTGGGAAAGGGGGCCAGGCCCCACGGAGAAGGTGAAGACCCTTAAGTGCCAATTTTAACTTCTCCATCCAATAAGCCCCGTTGCCCATTTGTGGATTTTAAAGGGGGTGAAGTGTATAAAATAGGAATTAGACATTGATCTTCAAACTCCGGACTCTTCTCTAACTGGACCTTGGCAAGTCACTCGAACCTCTCCCCGATGCTCCCTCACCTGTCAAGTGAAAGGAGCTATCTCAAGAGACCCAGAATTCTACAACAGGCCATGTGTTTATAAATAAGAAGGGACAAATTTGGGAGGGGACATGGACAGGGAAATGAAACACCACCACCAAGTACCCGCCCCAGAAAACAACTTGGCAGGGTGCAAATTCCTGCAGTTCTTCCCTGGGGAGGAGGCAGCAGAACTTCTCCCAGCTCGAGGAGGGAGCTGTGTGGAGGAGGATGAGGGGTTGGAGGCTGAGAATATGTCAAATAAAACATTTCCCCTCGTCCCCTTGCAACAAGGTTCTTAAACCAGAGTCCATGGTCCCTGAGCCTCCTGAAATCAAAAGCAAAATTGTGTTAGTGCGGGCATTTCTTTAGGAAGAGGGTCAACACTTCCTCATCAGGATTCCTAATGGGTTCATAACCTGAAGACTCTTAAGGACAACTGTCTTAGTGATTTATAAGAAAAAGAGGAAAAGAGAGAGAAGAGTGAATCAGAGACTATGAAAGCTGGAAAATACTTTAGAAGTCATCTAATGATTTCCTCCTCTTTATTCAAAAAAAGGAAAAACTGGGGCACAGAGAGACACAGCAAGCACTGAGGCACGTAGCAGACTGCGCCAGAACTCAGGCTGGCACCCAGCCCTGGCGGCAGCTGGTTCTACTCACTGTACAGAGAAAAGCCACAGCTAAGTGACAGGATCTCAGCACACGGACAGCCCTGCCTCGGTGTCCTCTGCGATCAGCTCCAAGTTCTAAGTAGCATCCAAAGCCTAAGATTCTACTACAATGATGATCCATAATGATTTATTAAAAACTAACAAATTAATTCTACTAAATGCCCAGCCAGGAAAAAGTAATAAGCCCAGTCACATGTTTATAACTTCCTCTTCCTTGATTTTGAGGTAATAATTCCCTCTGTTGGCCAAGTGCTATCCGGAGCTAATCTGCATCCCTATAAACGTATCCAGGGGACAGGCTTCCCAGACAGAAAGTGATAAGAGTCTGCCCCAGGCCAACCCCATCCGGATTCCAGGGTGTCCCTGAGCTGGCGTGCAACAGAACTCACCTCCTCTCTGCCTCTCAGGGCTCTGGGCACTTGCTCTGGCTACAGCACCCTCATCACCCCTGGACTAAACGGCATGGAAGCTATTTCTCTCTCTGGCCCAGCCTTGCTCAAGGGACTCAATCTTCCAAATCCTTTCATAAAGGAACCGGCCGTAACCCAAACGGACAAGCTTAGAACCATCATTTAACCACTAGCTCGTTCTTTTGGTTTAAAAAGAAAGTAGTGGAGGGAGGCTTCAGGTTGGGGGTGGGGAACAAGTTAAAATTTTGGAAAATTCAGTCTCTAGTTTCCATTTATAAAGCCCTTCACAGCTCTGCATAAGTAACACATCTCACCTTGGAAAGACTCATTTTGCCACAAACTGTTTTTGTGGGCTGTGATGGAGGCAAAGGACCGCACACCCCACCCAGAAATCGTAACTGACTGTCATTAATCAGAATTTTAAAACCAGCATGCCCCGCCATTCGCGATCTAACCTCAGCAGCGCTGGGTTCCCGGCAGTTTCAGAATGCCGACCCTCCCAGCCTTGTTCCTCCCAACAGGCGCTCAGCGAGATGCAGGAGCAGGTCCCAGGGCAGAGGAGCAGCTATTTCCTTCACTCTAGGAGGCATTCTGAAGTTTTCCATGCAAACCGGATTTTGAGAAATATAAGACTTTTTTTTATCATCACCCGGTCTTTGGGAACAGGCCAACAAGCACGAAGCGTGCACGCTCAGTCCGGTCGCAGGTGCTGGGGACTGGGGAAGCACAGACGGACCGGTGGCATGGACCGGGCTGCGCCAGGGAACACCGCCGTAGGTGCATCGCGCCCGCCCGGTGTCGGTACCGGCGGGACCGGCCTCACGCGTCGCTGGGCCCTGCCCGCGGACCGTGCCTACCTGCCGCCGCTGCCGCCCGGGGTCCGCGCCGCCGGCCGGGGTCCGAGCTCGCAGCCCACGTTCCCACGCTCGCGGCCCCCGCCGGCGCGCCTGCGCATTTAAGGGCGGGGGCGAGGGCGGGCCGGCGCGCAGAGCGACGGCCGCGCTGGCCAATGGCGCGCGGGAGGGGAGTGGCCACCGCCCCATCGGTGCGACCCGCCTGGCCCCCTTCTCTGAAGCGCCCCGCTTTCCGAGAAATCACTTTGTGCTCCGGAGTTGGGGTGGCAGCGGCTGCTGGACCCCGAGCCTCCTCCGGGGCAGCGGCCGAGCCCCTTTCCTCGCCCCGGGGGTCCGGAGGCGGCGCGGGCGGGGGGTTCCCCAGGAATTTCCGAAGGGCCCAGGTCAAGGTCAAGGCGGATGATGCGGCTCGGGGCGGAGGTCGGCGCGGAGTGGTCTCCGCATAGCGACCCCGAGGTGTGTGCGGGGGAGTGTGGGCCCGGATCCAGAAGTTGTGTGGACGCCCTCGCGCCGGGAGCAGGCCCCGGGAACGTGTCCGGACTGTGCGAGGTGCACCTGCCGCCGCTGGTCACCACTCGGGACCGTCCCCCAGCCCCCGCCGGCCCTGGGGCTGAGTCGCGTGATGCCCTGCGGCGCTGCTCCGCGTGGAACAGGGTTGTGGATGCGGGAGGGAAGGGCCTTCTGCGGACGGGTCCTTGGGGCCAGCCCTGCGGGGACCCGGGGTGGCGGGGGACGGTCCAGCTAGAACCGCGTCTGCGGCCACAGCCCGCTGACCGCTAGCGCGGTGCGGGGGCGTCTAACGCGTCGGCGCTGGAAGGTCCACTTGAGGGACCCTCGGCGTGTTGGGGGGAGACCCCGGCGTGCCTGGGCCTCCAGGGGCCGACCTCTCCCAGTTGTGAACTGGCATTTGTTGTGAATACGGGAGTAGAAGCGGGGAGAACACTGGAGAAAGAAATGAGAAAGTTCTGGAAACAGAAGGAAAAAGAAGTGTTTTCCATTCCATGTTCCATTCTCGGGTAGGCTTAAGAATGGAAGAAAATGAGGGTCACAGTGGACTTTTATTGCCCAGTTGGCAAATCAGACACCAGCAGCAATGTTTACAGGGCTGTTTTTACTCATAGGTTTTTCAGAGACCTGGGAAAATGTTTGAGATTGAAAAAGAAATTGTTTTACCCCTACAATACAAAAAGTACACTATAAGTTTGAAATTAATAAATGTTTAAATAAAATCCAGAAAACATGTGAACTTCATCATTGTAATTGATGGATTGATAAATGTTTCAGTTATTTGAAAACCATTCACAAGTTAGAAATCACCTGGTATGAATTTCCTAATGCCACGATCGCCAGGAGGCCATAAGTAATGATAAAACAAATGAGTTCCTTGTCGCCAAATAATTTCAGAGGAAAACTATTTTTTAAAAGCTCAAACTCTTTAAAAGTTTTTTAGAGAATGTTGGAAAGTTTTCACAGGTTTGCTGTGATGTGGGATGGAACTCACAGAAATCAGAGCACTTCAGACTTCAGAAGTTCTCAAAGTAGCCTTCTGCATGTGTTTGCACTCATTCCTTTTCATAAATATTCCCCTTAGGCCTGCACAGATTTCCTTACTTACAAATGCTGTTTGCTGCACAATGATGTGTGCTCAAATTTCCACTCAGCCCTCCCCTTGGATAAAGACAGGGGCAAGCACATACAGGAAGTCAGCAGTGGAAAGGCTCTAGCGTGTTTTATTGGCAGCAGGTGTCACTATGTACATTACTGGAGTTGTTCGCAAGAGACCAATTTGCATTAAAACTTCTCCAGAAACCCCACATTTTCAACATGGTGGTTCGCTGCTGCCTAGGAACAATTTCTAAACCTTATCTGTTTAATTCTGTTCTTATTTAATGGGCATTTATTGAGCAACTGCTATGTGCTAGATAGGGTGCCAAGGACAAGGAGACCCAACGGATGAACAGAGGTCTTCCTCTGATCATTCCTGCCAGCATCACACATCCTAGTAAATTTCATCCTGACCTCCCCTTCCTGCTTCCTATCACTTCCCTGTTTGTTCTACTTGCTGCTCCCCAGGGTAAGCCTTTCTGTCTTCGGTGGCTCCCAGTGGCTGTCACACAGGTCTCAGCTCGGCATCAAAACCCATACTTACCCAGCCTCGTCGCTTACCCTAGTCCAGCAGGAGCCCCTGTCTCCGTGGATGGCGGCCTAGGGTTTGGAGACAGGTTCCGGTTCAAATCCCAGCTCCCAGATTGACTACATGTGTGACCTTGAACAAATGACGTAACCTTCCAAAGCCTCAGTTTCCTCATTTGTATAATGGCACTGATGCTCATATTAGGTTAAATTATGTGAAATCGCCTACATTCAACCATTCTTCACCTATAGAAGGGGCGACTTACTATGGCTTAACCTAACCGCTCCTGCTCTGTAGGATGAGCAGAGATTGAACGAGATTGTGTGTGTGTGTGTGTGTGTGTGTGTGTGTGTCCGTTCTTTCCTCCACCTTTCTCATCAGAGCAAGAGGAAAGGTCTTACTGTTGCCAAATAGTCACAAATGAGAGAATTATACAAAAATGGACACAGTGATTCTTAACTCCAGGTTCCAGCTGCCAATTGCAGACCAGTAACAATCTGCCTTGGATGAAGAATACAAAGCCCTCCCCTAACCTGGTCAGTTAGCTGCCCCTCCCCCAGGAGGCTAGGTCTCACCTTCTCACCCAGGCTCCTAGAGACCCTCACCTCTCCATGGAGTCCCTTTGTCTTTCTCTCCACCCTCCCTAATTCCTGTCTTCCTCGTCTCCAGAAACCTCCCTATTCTCTGTCCTGCCCATCTGTCTTGCTTGGCGTAAATTGTCAATCTTTACGTCGCCTAATTTCCTTCCATGGCGGGGGGGTGGGGGTGGGGGGGGAGGGGGCAGATGTGGAGGTGATAAATCAAGGGCACCTTCCACAGCTTGGGACCTAATACCTATGAGACCCTCTGACTCTGACAACACCTGCCCTGGCCTGGATCGTGTCCTCCCAAGTTCATATGTTGACACCCTAACCCCCAATGTGATGGTGTTTGGAGATGGGGCCTGTGGGAGGCGATGAAGTTTAGATCAGGGATTAGTGCCCTTGTAAGAAGGGATGCCAGAAAGCATACGCTAACGCTCTCTCTACCACGTGAGGACACAGGGAGAAGGTGGCCGTCTGCAAGCCAAGAAGAGAGCCCTCACCAGACCCGACCCTGCTGGCACCCTGATCTCGGACTTCCAGCCTCCACAACGGTAAGAACATAAATATCTGTTGTTTAAGCCCCACAGGCTATGGGATTGTGTTATGGCCGAAGTGACCAAGTGAAATTAGCATAACTCTTGTGGGGCATGTTGCTAATAGAATCTCAGTACCTCTTCTCCACTTCTGATAGCATTGCAAAAGGCCCTCCCCTGTCACCCTGGCTGTTTTTCCTAGTCCTGGGGAAAGGACACTCTTCCTCAAGACGAGAATGAAGGGGATGGGAATCCATCCAATCTCACATTTAAACTGCTCAGAATAGTGCCTGACGCAAAGCGAAAGCTCAGTAAATCTAAGAGGGTGTTGGGGGATGGTGGATCCTACCTGGTCTGGCTTCTGCAGGGACCCATTCCACGAGGGGCCAAAGGGCATGAGAGTCACATGTGCGGATTTACAGAGGAAACGGCTCTAAGAACCTTGGACCCTTGGCCAGACTGGAGATAAAAAAATGGACTCAGGAGAGGGCAGAGGTGAGGGAAGAGCTTCCTTGGGAAAGAGCTCACCTGTCCCTTCACACCTTCCAAGCCAAGCGAGCACGGGGGTTCACGGGAGCTCTGAGACATGTTTGCTGAGAGCACAGTGTCCGCTCCATCCTGCGCTGCACTAGGTTTCTCACGGGCCAGAGCTGGGCCACCCAGGGATTAGGACTTGGGCCTCTTTGGGGACGTTATTCCAGCCACCACTTCGTCCTTAAGATCCGACTGAAGCCCTGTCCTCATTCCTGCTCCACCTTCACTGACCCACATTTGAAAACATTGGGCTCCAGCTACGCTGAAATCTTGATCACATTGTTTGGCATTAACTGTATACATTTATGAATTATTTCACTAATTGTTTCTGAGAAACGGGGTAAAATCTTCTATTTCAGTGCTCCTACTTAAGCCAGCGCTCAGTTAGAAGTGTCTTAAATAGACAAGTGTAAGTGCATCGCAAAAGAAAATGTCAGGGTGCAGAAGGGAAGGAAGCAGGAAGAACATTGCTTCTCTGCGCTCCAGTTGGTGTGTCGATTTTTATGCCTTTCTGAGTTGGGAATCCCCTAGAGCACCCCTAGCGATTCTCTGGGAGGAGGACTCACGGGACTCGGCATACAGTTGTGCTCACAGCTGTCATTTATGCAGCAGAAAGATGCACAGCAAAATCGGCAAAGTCGGGGGCAGTTTAGTGCATGCTTCTTTGCAGATACCATAGGTCATTTTAAGTGGGAAAATTCAGTAATCCTTGAGTTGTTGCAGTATCAATTATCCATGTGGTCGTTACAGAAAAATCCTTCACTGCAATCGTAGCTGTCGCCGTAATGACAGCATATTGCCTATATCTCTGTCTCTAGTGCAATCTCTGTGTGCCAGGTTTTAAGATCCTTGAGCCTGGGCAAGTGCTTAAGCTTTTTCAAAGAAACATGTTTCATTTGCACAAAGTTTATCAGTTTTGAGAGATCGTTAATGCTCTCAAACTGTTTTTTCTGGGTACAGAACAAATGGTAAATTTGAATTTGTCCTTTTTATTAGAGTTAAATTAAGACTGCTTACCTTATCAAACCATGCCCTGATTTTATATACTTGTCTCTAGCAATAAACATTATGACACTTGAAGAAAAAAAATTAAACAACCACTAAATAGCCAAGACGCATATGAAAGGTGATCCAAATCACTCATCAAGGGAATGCAAATTAAAAATAAAATGAGCTATGACTACCTACTCACCAGAATGGCTACAATTTAAAAGACTGATAGTGTTGGAAAAGATGTGGAATGGTGAAAACTTTCATTCACTGCTGGCAGGAGCATAAATTGGTACAACCACTTTGGGAAATATATTGATGGATTAAACCTGTGCCACCCTGAGCCTGGCACTTCCACTGCTAGATGTATCCCCAAGGGAAATGAGTGCACAGAGGCCACCAAAGTCACAAGAAACTTAGTAACAGCTTTATTCATAATAAGTCCAAATGTGGGACTGGAAACAGCCCAAATGTGCAGCAGGCAGATAAAGCAACGGTGGGATAGCCATGTGATAAATATCACATCACGATGACAAAGGACAAGCCATTGCTGCACTCAGTCACAGGATGAGTCTCACGGACATAACGTTGAGTGAAAGACACCAACGCAAAAGGATACCTGGGAGTCAGATTTCATTTATGCAAAGTTCAAGAACAGGCAAAAGCTCACGCCTGTAATCCTAGCACTCCAGGAGGCCAAGGCTGGAGGATCGCTTGAGGTCAGGAGTTCGAGACCAACCTGAGCAAGAGTGAGACCCAATCTTTACTAAAAATAGAAAAAAATTAGCCAGGTGTGGTGGCACACACCTGTAGTCCCAGCTACTCGGAGGCTGAGGCAGAAGATTGTTCGAGCCCAGGAGTCTGAGGTTGCTTTGAGCTAGGCTGACGCCACGGCACTCTAGCCTGGGCAACAGAGTGAGACTTTGTCTCAAAAAAAGGAAAAGAACAGGCGAAACTAACTTCCATGATGGAGGTCAGAACAGAGATCACAGGTGGGATGCGGGCGGGGAGTTGAGTGGGAATTGACTGGGACAAGCCACAAGAGAGCTTTCCTGGAGCTAAAATGTTCTACAGCTTGGTCTGAGTGGTATGTAAACAGGTGTGTACATATAGAAAAATCTCCCTGCTGTTCACTTAAGGTTTATATGACAAAAATGACTCCCAATATACCTTCTCTAGGTCAGGAACTAAGGCGCAGTCACATGCATAGGTGGCCTTGGGGCCGCAGGTGCAAGATGGTGTATGACTCACCTGGGAAAATCAGTGAGTGTTTACAAGTTGACAGCTTATCCTGAAAGATAAAGAAAAGATTCATTTATTAGTTTACTCAATCCAGACCAAATGACTACAGTTTATCAGGTAGTTGAGTACACAGAGTGGGTGGGTGTGTGTCTGTGGGTGCAAGTGGTGAATTTTGTCATCTAAGAGTCTCCTTCCAATAAAAGTGGGATTCCTTCAGGGCGGTAAAATGAGGCTGACTTGGGGCTATGGGAGTAGAAATATTCAGAGAGTGAGTAAAATTTATCTGCCCTAAAGATACGAACTTTGATCCCATTTACTGAGCAGTAGTTTCTCTTTTACTGAAGCAGTTTGCTGTATCTGTTCAGGGTGGATTTAGATGATAATTCCCGAGTTGCTAATGTTGTCCCAATCTGTTTCTTTCCAAGGATAGCAAAGAAAAACCTGAGATATGTCTGTGTTTGCTTATATCCTAAAATCCATTACTTTTAAACGCACTGTTCACTCGTTTATTGGATATTTATTAAATGCCTGCAATGTACAAGGTATCTAATTCATAACCCTCCCGCAAGGAATGTCAAAGTATATAAAAATTTAATGTAAAGAAAAAGAATTGCATTAAGCACTCAATAATTTTTTTGCCTTTTAGACATGAACTTTATTCCATTTTATTACTCATGGAAGAGTTTGAAACAGCCCTGAAAAAAAAAAACAACTCTTCGAAGTAAAAGAATTCCAAGCACAGATCAAAAATATCTGTAACATTTGTGGCTATTGCCAGAAATTACTGGTTTACCAAAAACATAAATTCTGCCATGTGACATAGAAGAGTGTTTTTAAATTTTAATATATATAAGTAACACCAGGGCACTTATCAAAGATGTAGATTCCCAGGACTCCAGACATCTGGGGCGGGCTCCAGGAATCTGTGTGCTTAGCAGGCCACGCCAAATAATCCAGAACGTTCATTACTGGTATTCACCTCCAAGTTACCTGGGCAGACATGTATCACACACATCTCTAATAAATGGGTGGCCGAAGCACAGTGAGAAATAAGTACAGCAACACTAATTTACCTCTAAATAGAACCACAGATTTTGAGCATGGTAAGAGACTTTTAAAACAGGATCCTGGAACTGCTTCTTGACCCCGGTACTTAGAGACAAGACCGATGACTTTGTAATCACCTCCCTTGGTGAGCAACCTTCATTTCAGCCTTTGGTGGAACAGGGCAGCTGTGTGTCAACTGACAGAATCTACCCCCATGTTGCCTCAATCTACTTAATAATGAGCTGAGCTTTAATAATCTTTCTAAAAATGGGACGAGTCGCCTGGTGAGATGGGAGCTGCCTCTCCCTGGAGGCATGGAGGGAAGGGCTGCTAGCTCACCTGTTAGATGATTGCACTGGCCAGGCGCGGTGGCTCATACTTGTAATCCCAGCACCTGGGGAGGCTGATGCGGAGGGATTGCTTGAGGCCAGGAGTTTGAGACCAGCCTGGGCAACATAGTGAGACCCTCATCTCTACAAAAATGTAAAAAATTAGCCGGGTGTGGTGGCACACACCTGTAGTCTCAGCTACTCAGAAGGCTGAGGCAGGAGGATAGCTCCAGCCTAGGAGTTCGAGGCTACAGTGAGCTGTGATTGCGCCACTGCACTCCAGCCTGGGCAGAAACAACAACAAAAAAATATTATTTCTAATTGTTTCTGTGTTGTTTGGAACAGTGCACTACTTAATTCATAATGTCCAAGTCCCTTCCAATTTCAAGATTTTGTGATTCCAAGTCAACTTCCTTGCCACCAAATGGGTAACTTAGTAAATATTTCCTGCACTGAAGCAGCATTCAAATGCACCCTGAGTCCTAATTTCTCTCTCTGCTGTGTTTCTTTCTCTGGAGTCACAGGGTTGGTGTATTTGATACACCAAGTAACGACCTACAAAGGCGAGGAGAGCTTATGAGGCAGAGCAGGTTCTGAGGCTCAGGGGTAAAGAGGGACCCTTTGATTACCAGCGCTGAGTTCTAGAACTCAACGCAGAAAGCTAAGGGGAAGAGTTAATTCACTAGGCAGGCTTGAGAGAGACCGGCAGTAGCAACTTAAAGTTGCAGTTTGCTCTTTCTTTTACAAAACACTTGCTCTTATTAAATAGTCTCATCTGATTCTCAAACAACCCTGTAGGGAAGCGCAGGCATGATTATCCCCACTTGACAGATGGGGAAACTGAGGCTCAGGGGGGCTGAGCCTCTTGCCTTGAAATCCAAGCCTCTTTCCCCTCCTACATACTGCTCTGCTCAGAGGGTGGAGGTGCAGCCCAGAGCAGAGGGATGTAATTCACCCCTCTGTTTCCTCTTCTAGGAAATGAAAGAGTTGAACTAGCGAGGCGCTCGGGTTTCTTCCGGATCTGAAAGCCCACGATTGTTCCCAATTTCTCCAGGCAGAGCTGTTCTAGGAACTGGAAATGAGCCAGCCAGGAGCGGGTGGGAGAGGAGCCGGGACAGCACAGGAATGCCTGAAATTTTTTACAAGTTAGTCATTTCCTTCCTGACAGCATTCTTCTAGTTCTGGGCTCCTCATTGTCACCCCTGTCGCCCACTCATGCAAATGAACACGTCACCACTGGCGGGCCAGGCTGGCTGTAGGTGCACACGGCACCTGCTCTGCTCACGAACGTGTGTAAAACTTAGGGTCGCGGGGGTCCACGCAAAGCCACAGGAGCTGTGTAAATGTCCTTCTCACTCAGCTCCATTTCTTGGGTTACTCTTGAGACCTGGAAGGGTTTGGGATTATCCCTTTGCAGAATAATTTCCAGGGATTCTTCGTTAGATTTAAGTAAATGAAAAGCCTGTTTGTTTCATCCCGGGATGCGGTGATTCTGAAGAGATGGAGAGAGATAGAGCATGCTACGTCTCACTGCTAATGTCCCCCACGTGGCTGGAATAGCTCTGGTGACCCTTGCCAGCATGGATGTCAGATTCCTTTTCCCTAGAACTGTCTTAGGCTTACTTCCTCACTTGTTGCTTGGATTAGGTTATTTGCTGTTTCGACACATAAATGTCCTCAAATGACTAACATGGCGTGCCAATTTCTCATGGAGTATTTATCCATGACAAGACCCGTCTTGCTTTTCCTGCAGTGACACAACACTAAACTTATCTTCAAGTGTCTCGAATCTAATTACAGAAAGAAGAGTGTGCATCTTATTCATTTTATGAGGCTTTTAGAAACTTGATACCGCACCTGAATGAGTACAGTTCAAAAAAATAAAAAGAAGAAGAAAGAAGAGAAAAGAAAGCAAAGTATACACCAACCTTACTTAGAAACCCAGATTCCAAAATCTTAAATAGAGTATTAGAAAATGAAGTTTGGCTTTCCAGCTTTTAAATCATGACCAAGTTGGGTTTGCCCAAGAATGCAAGAATATTTCATCATGAGAAAACCTAAAAACGTGAACACCATGTAAACAGGTTAAAAGAGAAAATCTATATGATTATCTCAAGCCTTTAACTTGATAAAAGACACCTAACAAAAACCGATAGCAAAAATCTTTTGTTATATATCTGGAAATCAGCCTACGAAAAGGCATACAAGTATTTAAAGAGAAAAGTGCAGAATATTATTAGAAGTTACAAAAGAAAACATGAGCCAGGCACGGTGGCTCAAGCCTGTAATTCTAGCACTCTGGGAGGCTAAGGCAGAAGGATCACTTGAGGTCAGGAGTTCAAGACCAGCCTCAGCAAGAGCAAGACCCCATCTCTACTCAAAATAGAAAGAAATTAGCTGGACAACTAAAAATATATATGTATATATTTTTTATATAAAAAATTTTATATAAAAAATTAGCCAGACATGGTAGTGCATGCCTGTAGTCCCAGCTACTCGGGAGGCTGAGGCAGGAGGATGGCTTGAGCCCAGGAATCTGAGGTTGCTGTGAGCTAGATTGACCCCATGGCACTCTAACCTGGGCACCAGAGTGAGACTCTGTCTCAAAAAAAAATAAATAAATAAAAAAGCATGACTGAATAGAGTCTATACCATATTCATGGATTGGAAAACACAGCATCGGGGAGAAGAGCCAAGACGATGATGAAGAAGGGTGGGAGGACTTACTCCGCCAGATGTCTAGTCTTAGCACAAATCTGTTGGAACTCAGAGAGAGTGACAGCAACACAGGTTAGAGGTTTAAAATAATGGAACAACAGGATCAGCCCAGAAATGGTCCCATGGTCTGTGTAAACACTGGATGTAGGATAGAGGAAGCTTTAGAAACCAGTGGGGGAAAGGAAGACTGGTTAATAAATGCTGGAGAGACATCGACTACACACACAAAAAATTGTTAAAAATTAGTTCCGTACTGACCAACACACACATACAAAGTTCAGATAAAGGTCCAATTGTAAAAGGCAATATTTTTAAATCCTAAGAAGAAAATATAGGGAAATAACTTTATAACTTCAGAGTAGGAAATGATTCCTTGGCAAGACACAGAAAAGCATAAACCATAAAGGAAATGACTGATATGTCTGAAAACTTCCATGTGGTAAGAAACGGTGAACAAGGCCATGGCCTAGAAGCTATTTGCGGAAACGGCATAGACAGACGGCTCTCTAGAAAGTATAAAGAATTCCTACAAACAGCAAGAAGCAGGCAAACAACTAAAACAGAAAAATATGCCAGAGATGTAAATAAAACGTAGAGTTACCATATGACCTCACAGTTCCAATAAGACATAGAAAAGATATGTAGTTGGGCAACATCTGTTAGGGCCAAAACCCGGACGCACCATAAACGCCCGTGAGGGTGCCCTGGATAAACTGTGGGACGTGAGCGCAGTAGGATGCAGTGTCACAGTCCACATCAGAAACCGGAAACATACAGCTTTGAGTCAAAAACACACATTGCAGAAGAAATACCTGCAAGACCACGGCATTTATATAAAGTTTGAAAACACACACAACCGAATCACATGTTTACGACATCAGTAGAAATAAAATAAAAGCATTCATGATGCAGACTAAATTCGTGGTCATTGTTGCCTCTGAGGAGGAGGAAGCAAAGTGGGACCCGTGGGATGTGTCCCACAGGGCCTCAGCTGACCCCGCTGCGTTTTCTGTAACGGAAACAGTCCAAGTGAATACGGCATGACGTTGAGATCGATACAACTGGAGGTGCACGGACATTGTAGTGTTCTCTTCCATGTGCTTCAAGATATGATGACTTTTGAGAAAGAGCAGCCGTATCGACTGCTACCTTGAAAGGGTCACGTGAACACACGTGGTGAACTTGGACACGGGCAGGTAAGCTCCTCCGGGCGGGTCCGGAGAGACGGCTGGGGCCGGGTCCGGGGCTGGGGCCCAGGCTGGGTGGGGGAGGCCGCCGGGCAGGTGGAAGCCGGGAATTCCGAATCAGAGCCGGGGAATCCGGACAGCCCAGTGCCAGGGCGCCCAGCCGGTGCACCCCCAGCTCCCAACCTGCAGCGAGGGGCGCGTCTAGGAGTGAGCGAAGTCAGAAGCCGGAGAAGGTCAAACTACAAGCAGAGAGTCAGAGGCAGAAGGAATCGGAGACAAGAAGCAGGACGGAAAGCAGCGGCCGGGCAATGCCCTCGGTGAGAGGAAGCGGCTCACACGGGGCTCAGGCGACATGGGCGAGACTTGCACAGCCGGGCCGAGTCCAGGCCAGGGAAGAAGTTCTGCGGTGGCCCCTGCAGCGGGACCGACTTGTCAGCACTCCGGGTGTGCTGAATGCTCGGGGGGCAGGAAGAAGCCGAGGGCCCCTCCGGCGGGGAGGTCTGGCCGGTTACGGTCACTGTAGCTCACAGCAGAATCACCCTGCGGTTAGGCGGGCGCTGTGGGACTCAGGGAGGATGCTGGCGCACGTGCATGGGGCACGTTAGTGACCGTGGGTGAAGGTCTTGCCCGCGGCTGCGCGCAGGCCGGCCCCAGGTGCCAGCGCAGCCCGGATGCAGGGAGGGGAAGAGTCACCCAACCAGGCGTCAGAGGAGAGGACGGGAGGACCCGGGGGTTCGGATGTGAAGTGAGTGGAGCCCCCCCCACTGCGCCAGGTTCACCCCCACTGGAACCACCAGGAAAGGCAGCGTTTGAGACGGACCTCGCAGGGCGGGAAAAGCTTCTCTTTCTTCCTTGGGTAGAGGAAGAAAAGTCCCAGACAGCGGAGAAGATGGTGCCGGGGGCTCCCAGGAGGCTGGAAAGCCCGGTTTCTTCTTGGACTCTGTGGTGCCCTGTGCACATAAGGAACAGTGTGATCCTGGGCTCCTGGAGCATGCCCAGGGGACGGCGGGAGTCACATCAGGCCAGCGTGTGAGCTGTGGTTAGCGGGAGGAGGCGCGTGGGACGAGGACGGAGCCGGCCGAGCTGCGCTCTCTGTGCTGGAACAGAAACGCCGTGCCGGGCAGGCCGGGCACACAGGCCCCTCAGAGGGGCTGTGACACAGCGCAAGGTGTCCCTGGGAGCATCAGGGGGCGACACGGAGGGACCAGTCCCTCAGGAATATCAGGGGACAACACAGGGGGACGAGTCTCTCAGGAACATCTAGGACTGGGAGCCTCTTCGGGCATCTTCATCTCGGGCTGTCAGTAGAACTCGGGAAAGTTCTCCGTGGTGTCTGCCCTCTCGACCATCAACCTGGGGCTTTCCAAAGAGCCGGTTTTCTCCCTGGCCCTCTGCTTCCTCCAGCTGTCCAGCCAGGCTGCGCCGCACCCCTGCCTCATCCCTCGTGTGGTCTCTGAAACGGAAATGTCCTGGGCTCTGCGCAGAAAGCATCCATTTTTCCTAGCACCCATTTTTTAAAATGTGGTTTTAATGCTGCGTGCCTTAACCAACGCTGTACAAATTCCACGTAAGGAAAAACATGTAAAACCCTTTGCCTCTGTGACGGCCAAGCTTTCTAAATATCACCTGGGTCAACCTTGTGAATATACGAAAGTTCACTGAATTGTACCCTTTAAATTGGTGACTTTTATGGCGTGTGACTTCTGCCTTCATCAAAAGACATGAAGAGGCAGGCCCGAAACAGCAGCAGCAGCTCTGGGAATCGAAGCCGTTCAGGCTCAGCGCGATCAATTTTTTGTATTGTGCGATTTCAGAAAAATTATAACTGAACACGAAAACTAAAGTCACCAAAATGTTACTCTGCCTGTCTCCGAAGATATTGAAACGTGGTTTTCTCCCAAGGTTTCCCACTTCCCTATTCTGGTTCTTACTTGAGGAAATTTAAAAATTATGTCATCCGGAGACATGGTGGGTTGCCTGTCCCCTCCCTGTGCAGATAGAATCAGTAGGAGACAGAGAAGGAAAAAGAGAAGAGAATGTGTGAGGCACCTCAGGGTGGCCGGGCAGCTTGGAGGTGACATTTACGCTGAGGCCAGAAGAGTAAGAGAAATGGGGCACGTGAGCTGGGGGACAAGTCGCGTGGGCGAAAGTGGTTTCTACACGCCAGAGCTCCGGGAGCTCTGAGCCAGCCGTGGCTTCCAGTGTCTCCCCAGAAGGGGCAGGGACAGGAGGGTGTGGGTGTCGGACTTGAGACTGACCTACAGAAAGCAGACGCCCTGCGGGGTTTTCCTCCCGCCAGAAGCACATGTGAGCGTCAAGTGTGGAATGTACACGGGGGAGATGTTAGATGACCCCCAATCAGTAGTTTTCTGATTAGACAACTTCGAGAGTAAAAAAATGCATTTGTCAGCCCTCACCGTAATTTAATCCTGTTCAGAAGCTTCAAGAGGAAAAAAAATGCGTTATCCCTTGCAAGGCACGCACCTCACCTTGGTGTGGAGTCAGGAACGTAACCAAGTTACAGCAGCCAAAAGTCCTGAAAAAGGGAAATGTTGGCAGGAGAGATCCGGAATCCCCTCGCAAGGTCACGGAAGTCCTTAACCATTTTGGGGTCATGGGCTTTGTGGTGGGTTGAGTGGTGACACCCCCGCCCCCATAACAGAGCTCTAGCCACGTCCTAAATCCTAGACTCTGTGAATCTGACCTTATTTGGAAAAAGGGTCTTGGCGGATGTAAATAAGTTAAGGACCTTGAGATGAGATCGTCCTGAATTTAGGGTGGGCCCTAAATCCAATGACTGGTGTCCTTGTAAGAAGAGAGGCTGTAGACACAGAGAACACCATGTGAGGACAGAGGCAGAGACTGGAGTGATGCAGCCCCAAGCCAGGGAATACCAAGGTTCCCCGGAAGCTTCCAGAAGCTGGTAGAGAGTCTGCAGATCCTCCTGGAGCCTCCAGGAGGTCCAACATTGTTGACACCCTGACTTCAGACTTCTAGCCTCCAGAAATGGAAGAGAATACATTTCTGTTGATTAGAAGGCCTCAAGTTTATGGTTGTTTGTACGACAGCCACAGGAAACTAACGGAGACTACTTTGGTCACTTGGTAAGGCCTAATGGCCCCCTTGTCTACAATAAGATTTTTTTAAAGCTTATGATAACATGTACACAATCGGAAAAGAAACCAGTCGTGTTGAAATACACTGCTCTCCATGAAGGTCCTGGGCCCCCGGTAAAGAGCTAGGAGGAATGTCTGTGACTCTCAGCAGAGAATTTTTTTGAAGTTTTTCTCTATTTGATAACAGAGGACACCCCAGGAACCCTGCTAATTTAGCACCTTCAAATATTAGAATTCCGTACAAATAGCCACTGGCCAGGGGAGCGGCCATCTGTCACCACAGCCATTTGTGCAGTCTGCTTCAGAGGCAGCAGTATCCCAAGGCTTCTTCCCAGGACTTGCAGACTAGAGCACAACTCCTCGCTTCGGTGCCAAGTGACTAACTAGGTCAATTAGTGGGAAATGTACGCCCTGAGCAATGACTTTTAACAGGAATAAAGGAATACAAAACTCTTCTGTTACACGTCTTCTATTTAAGTTTCTGGAAAAGGAATCAGAACATCATAGGCACAGTGACACCAGGCACGGCAAGGGCCCAGGTGGGCCCCTAACACAAGAGCTGCTCCAACTCCAGACGGGCCTAGAGTGGGCTGCTCTGCCTGCTGGCGGCCGGTGCTGCCTTGCCCGACAGCGGGACCCCATCCTCAGCCCCTAAATAAAAGAACCTTATGACCAGCTTTCCTTTCCACAAATGTTGGTTTTGCTTCCAAAACATTCAGGATAACCTGGCCCCCAAATCACCACCACATTCAACCTCAAAAACTCAAAAAGGACGTTCCCTGATCTACAGACTCAGTGGGAGACCTGATCCCCAGGTGGCCTTGGTCAGACACTCAGACAGATCATGAGCTCAGAGGAAAAGAGAACTGGCGGGAGTAGTGGCCAGGTAAGCGCTAGATCCACCAGAGACGCCTCCCACCTTCAGCACGGTCCCTTCCCCACCTCCAAGGACACTCAGACTGCCCACGAACCTCACCTCGCCTCCGGAGTGGGGGGCAGGAGACCCTGCTGTTGACGTCCTGCAAGCCCTGCTTGCAGTGACGAGGCGAACAGCGCCCTAAAATGGCCCCCAGGATTCCCAGCCTAATCCCCAGGGTGGTGCAGGTGGTGTGACGCCACACCCACGATGATGTTTAGTTACCTGGCAGAGGGAATATGCAGATGTAATTAAGGCTCCCAATTAGTTGACTTTGAGTCAATCAATCCTAAGGGAGATTATCTGGGTGAGTCTAATCGGACAGCAGGAACTGTTGAAAGCAGAGAGTTCTCTCTGGCTGGCAGCAGCGAAGGGGAGTCTGAGAGTCCGAGTGCGAAGGGGCCACGTGGACGGCCCTGAAAAGGAACGCGATGGCCTCTGGGAGAAAAGACGGGCCCCGGAAGACACCCAGCAAGGAAGTGGGGGACCTCAGTCCTGCAGCCACAAGCACCTGAGCACTGCCATCCACCTGAAGGAGCTGGAAGCAGGTGCTCCCCCCGCCTCCCGGCCTCCAGATAAGAGCCCGACCCGGCATTTCGGCCTTGTGAGACCTGAGCAGAGAACCCAGTGGCATCCACATGGACTTCTGACCCACAGAACTTCTAGCCGGCAAATGAGTGTTTGCTTTACACCACCACGTTTGTGGTAACTTGTTCCGCAGCAATAGGAAACTCACAAGTAACTTTCCTCCGAGATGCGCCGACTACTCTGCCACCTGGAGCCAACACATCCACAACCGGCCACCAGCCACCAGGCACCCGCCTGGGCGGGGCCACGCTCCCCCAGCTCCACGCACCACGGCAGCCACGGCCACGTGTGGCCAGTGAGCATCAGGACTGTGGCTGGCGCTAACGGAGATGCTCTGTAAGTGCAGAATACACCCGATTTTAGAGGCTTGGTACGAGAAGGAAAGAATGTAAAATATCTCGTAATAATTTGTATATTGATTACATGTTGAATTGATACTATGGCCCTATTGGATTAAATAAAATGTTATTAAAATTAACGGAAATTTACAATTCCACCTACGGCTCACATTGTACTTCGACTGGACAGTGCCGATCTGTGCGCCAGCTCACAGCCTCACGCCGACCCTGTGGGCTAGGGCTGCCCTGTGTCGCAGATGAGAAAACGGAGACTTCGCAGAGTCAGGTAAGGCAGTCGACGTCATCGGGGAGTGGGTGGCGGGGCTGGGATGGGAGCCAGGCTACAGAGACCAGGCCCGCTCTCGTGCTGCTCAGAGGGTCACCCTCCCAGCAACAGCAAAAGTTTGCGTTTTCAGCAGAGTCCTCCATGTCCAACCGAACAGATGACTCCGGGGGAGTTAGACCACAAAGCCCACCAGCGAGAGGAAGTGTTTTAGCGCAGTATGAGGCCGTTCGTTCTCTTTCAGCTTACACCGTAGGAACTGGCTGTGATGGCTGCGGGAAACTAGACCTTTTCCGTGAGCGACAGGGCCGCCGTTGAACAGGGAAATTGTGGGATCCCTGGTGTCCTTCTTGAGCTAAGAAGAGGCTTCTCCACAATACCTAAAGAAATGTTTTAAGAAAATAAAGGTTATGATCCACAAAATGTGATCAATTTTGTCAATGCCTTTGCTCAAACCCTAAGCATTTGCATTAGTAATAAAGAAGTAAAATATGCTGGTTATTTTTGCCTAAGTTTCCTCTAGCTCCCAGGGAGCTTCTAAACACCCGAAACAAATCTCAGCGACACCTGCCCTTCAAGGGCACGGAGTGTGCCTTCATCCCACGAGGAACACAACCTGGGAACAGAAGAGAGCTGGCAGTTCTTCCTCCTGCCCCAACGGGTCCGGGCCGGAGCTAATCCGCAGCTCCAGCACGCACTGGGGGCACTCACAGCTGCTGGGGAAGTGGGGGTTTAGGGACGGGGCGCAGTCCCGCATAAGCATTAGCTGTTTATCCGTTTTGCTCCATCCGCTAATCCCAAGACCCTCTGTCATATTGAACACTCTCATTATCCCATCTCAATTTGTATTTAAGTTGCGCTCCGTCTTAGAAAATTTTCAATCCATGTATGATTCAGTGTTTACCGCGCCCAGGATGCTGGGTTCCAAATTCCATCCCTAGAAAAGCTGTTACTGTGGTTGTCACGTGGACCATCGAGCAAGTAAAGACCTGCCCAGCACACCGCCTCCCAGAAGACCTCCTGGGAAGATTCTTGCGGGTGGAGGTTAGGGGGGGGTTGAGTAGCGTTGGTGGGGAGATCTCCAGAGTCATGTTTTGAAATCCATTCTGTATTTGCTTTGGCAATAACACGTGACACCCTTCTTTACTTCTCAGAAACTCTTGCTCCAAAGATGCTGACCTTGCGAACAGGGACGGTGGCCCCAGCAGGGAAAGAGGCTCCTTCCTGCACTGCACATTCCAGCCTCGGCGGAACATGACCCGGGAGATGTGCTTCCTCTGAGTCACAGGACCAGACCAGGGTGACTGTGGGGTGGGCAGAGCAGAATGCTCCGCTCAAGCTCCCAAGTTCTCAACAGCGGGTTGTGATCTGTTTCACACTGGAGTCAAACCAACGTCCCTCAGGAGCATAGACGCAAAAGTCCTTTCCAAATATTAGCAACTAAAGCCAGCAGGAAGGGGAATGCACCGTCAGCAAGCAGAGTCTGTCCCTGGAACGCAAGTTTGGGTCCACACCAGAAAATCCATCAATGTCACCCTCCCCCTCGACAGACAAAGAATAAAAACCACATTATTTGTCTCAATAAATGCCAAAAATGGATTTGACTAAATCTAACATCCACTCACCATAAAAACAAAAACAAAACTCTCAGCAAACTGAGAATAGAAGGGAACTTTGTCTAGCCTGAAAAAGGTCATCCATAAAAACCTACAGCTAACATGACACTTAATGTTGAAAACCTGACTGCTTCCGTCGAAGTTCAGGAATAAGGCAAGGATGTCCACCCTCACCCTGGGGAAGTGAAAATGTACGTCCACCCAAAAACCTATGCGTAAAACTATAGCAGCTTTATTCGTAATCACTGAAAATCAGAGACAACCCAAATGTGCTTCAGGGGACGAAGAGATAAACAAATCGTGTTACACCCATAAAAGGGACAGGACTCGACAACAGAAAGGAACAAAGGACACACATCAGTGCGGGTGAGTCTGAAACACTTAAACTGAGTGAGAGAAGCTGGACACAGAAGGCCACGTTCCGTGTGACTCCATTCGTGTGGCGTCCTCGAGACAGCAAAACTGCAGGGCCAGAGAACAGGTCGCGGGTTGCCGTGGATGGGGGTGGGAAACAGCTCGAGGAATCCGCGGAGGTGGAACCGTTCTCGGTCCCAATGTGCCGTCACCAGGCCACGCGTTTGTCAAAACACAAGTGAGGCCAGGCGCCGTGGCTCATGCCTGTAATCCTAGCACTCTGGGAGGCCGAGGAGGGAGGATCGTTTGAGCTCAGGAGTTCAAGACCAGCCTGAGCAAGAGCGAGACCCCGTCTCTACTAAAAATAGAAAGAAATTAGCTGGACAACTAAAAATATATAGAAAAAATTAGCCAGGCACAGTGGTGCGTGCCTGTAGTCCCAGCTTCTCGGGAGGCTGAGGCAGAAGGATTGCTTGAGCCCAGGAGTTTGAGGTTTCTGTGAGCTAGGCTGATGCCATGGCACTCTAGCCTGGGCGACAGAGTGAGACTCTGTCTCAAAAAAGAAAAAAAAGAAAACACACAAGTGAATTGTACTGAATCTACATTTAAAAATAAATTTTGTAAAAGCTGGCAAAACGTAAACACACATTTCCTGGCCATCCGCTTATGTGCAGTCTTATAGATAAACTTTAGAATGAGTGGGTCGAAAGAAGGGAAAGAAGGAAGGAAGGAAGGAAGGAAGGAAACCTCATTGGCAATTTGCTTGAAACTGCATTGAATTTATAGATACTTTATGGGAACTGACATATTTCAATAGTAGGTCTTTCTCCCAAAGAACAAGTCATCACTCTTTAAAGGAGTGCCTTCAATTTTTTTCACTTTGTGTCCTGCACATTTTTTGTAAAAATTGCCGTAGGCATTTTTTTTTTTTTGTATTTTGTTGCTATTGTGAGTGAAATCTTTTTTCTATTACAATTTTGAAATGATCATTATTGGTTTAAAGATAACATACAGATTTCTGAGTCCTTGTTGTATAACTGGCCCCCTCATCGACCTGCCTTGTTATAATGGTATTGACACCACGTTAATTAGGACGGTGACATGTCCAGTCCTTATGCTTACGTCACCCACAAATAGTGACTGTTCCTTTCCACTGTTTATGTGTCTGACTTCCCCTTTCTGATGACGATGACTAACACTTCGAAAAAAGTGGTAAGTAATCTCACTTTTATTTTCTAAGTTTCACCCACATCCAGGAGATAAAACAGCTATTCAGGTTTTTGCTCTCAAGAATCATTTTTCTGAACCAAAATATAAAGAGTGAACCCTGTATGCAGTTAAGTCTTTATTTCTCACAACCATTTTTGGATCATTAAAAATCAGTGGCTCAGCAGGATAGAAAATTTAAAGGGGAAGAAAGCAAATCGTTCCCCAGTCCTACCATTCTAATGAAGCGACGATTTGCACTCTCCACTGCTTCCTGTCCGAGCTTACCCTGTGCAGCTCTCCCGAGGTCGTGATCAGAACCGAAGGGATGTCAGCTCGAAGGCTGGAAGCACCTCCTGGATTCTACATAGAAACCCTGAGACCCGGACCCCACCCGTGCGCAGTCTCACCTTGCCTTCAAGAATGGGGTCGGAAGAGTTGCTAACAGGAAAGAATCCCAATTCCAGGCTCCTCTAAGGATCGACTGAGATGGAAGGAAGGAACAAAGGAAGGAAGGAAGGAAAAGGAATGAAGAGGCCCAGCTGGCCCCCATCCCATCACACTGCCCAAGGATGACAAGGCTGGCACGGAAATGAACAAGCCCAGCCTTCAAACTCGCAGCATTGCCAGGTCTGAGCGGATGATTAAGAGTCCAGGGAGCTGCTCCCGTTCCGTCCCTGTCATCTACCAGCTGCGTGGCCTTGGACAGACCAATGCCCCTGAGGAAAAAGAGCAAGTTGAACACTAAGGACGCCGCCAGCTGTAATTACACCTACCTATTTCTTTGGGGGGGAAAAAAACGGGACAATTTGGATGAGAGTGGGGCTATCGGAGCGAGAAAACTGCGAAGCCGTTCCAGGTTATTCGAGATCGTGAACTCGCACAATCGCTGTGCTGGGAAGGGCCGGACAGATGACCTAACGTAACTTCCCGCTCCTTGCAGGATCCCCTCTGTGACACTCTCGACAGCCTCTGTGAATTATTCCGGTAATAGCAAGTTTCCTATCTCAAACAAAGCAGTTTGTTTTTTAAGAGGTTAGTATTTAGCAAACTCTCTCTTAAGTTGAAACAAAATCAGTTCCAATTCAACGTTCAGAAATTGCAGTGGGCTGTCGCCTGCAGTAACACCGAACACAGCCCTCTTTCCAGCACAGCACTGTCTTCTCTTTGACATTCGATGAATTCGCTGGTGTTTGTGAAGAATTCCTGCCACATATGGCATATGATCACGTGGATTTAGGAAGAGAAAAGCTATTCTATAGAAATCCTATTCGTAAGTGAGAGGTTCATAATCTCAAGTTATACCTCAAAAAATCCACTGCAGGTTATTTTTAATTTGAAAAAGAAACCTTTAAAATGGTGGCTAAACTCTCAGGCTAGTCCAAAAGAAAGCATAAGTAAGTTTGCAGTGCAATTTTGTTGCCATTCTATCAAACGAAATAGGAAAAGATGAATAAGGAAGGGTCAGATATTATATTCGTTTTCTATTGTTGCTATAACAAATTACCAAAGACAGTAGCTTAAAACAACACAAATTTGTTATCTTTAAGTTCTAGAGGTCAGAAGTCCAACACAAACCTCACTGGTCTAACGGCAGGCGTCTGCAAGGCTGCGCTCCTTCTGGAGGTTCCAGCGGTGAGTTTTCTGGCTTCCGGAGGCCGCCCACATTCCTTGGCTCGTGGCCCCTTCCTCCATCCTCAAAGCCAGCAGCGTCACCTCTGACCTTTCTTCCACAGGTACGTCTCACTCTGCCTCTCTCCTGCCTCCCTCCCCTGTGACTACACTGGCCCACTTGGCTAGTCCAGGATACCCTCCCACCTCGAGGTCAGCTGATTAGCAACCTTAATCCCATCTGCAGCCTGAATTCCGCTTGGCCGCGTCCGTGCTCACGGGACCAGGAGTTAAGATGTGGAAGTCTTTGAGGGGCCACGATTCCGCCTCTCGCAAGTGTCTGTTTGATTACTCATAGTGGAGCAAAAGATGTGACCAGGGAAGATAAGCGAGGGCGTGCCCACATGTCGACATGGCAAGTGGACATCTGGGAACTTTCAAGAATGTCGGTGGCGGTGGTCCCTGCCCGTGCTGTCCTCTCGGGTCCCCCGTCAGCACTGGGGCTCTCCCTGGCATCGTCACGGCCTCTCAGCTCGCCAGCCTGGCAGGTTTGTGAGAGGTTCCTGCTCATAAGTGAGATCTAAGGCAGGGAGGCCGATTTTTCTCAAGGGAAATGCAAGATTCAAAAGAAATCGAGCAAGAGGGGGCTTAACGGTGCGCGTCTGAGAGAGAACGGAAGCGAGGGGGGCTGAGGAGGGCAGTGGGTGGGGCCTGGGGGACAGGTGACCCTCGAACAGTGCAGAGGTCAGGGACACCTACTCCCTGTGCAGTTGGAAATCTAACTCTTAACTCCCCAAAACTTAACTACTAATGATTGCTGTCGACCGGAAGCCTTACAATAACATAACTAGTTAATTAACTAATGCTTATTATGTATGTCGTATGTACTACACGCTGTGTTCTTACAATAAAATAGGCCAGGGAAAAGAAAATGTTATTAAGAAAATCATAAAGAAGAGAAAATATATTTACTATTGAAGTGGATCATCACACTGAGTGGGCTGAGGAGAAGGAAGAGGAGGAGGAAGAGGAGGGGTTGGTCTTGCTGTCTCCGTGAGGCAGAGGTGGGAGAAAGTCTGCGTGTAAATGGACTCTCACAGTTTAAACCCAGGTTGTTCAAGGGTCAACTGTATGAAAATATGGTTTTTAGGATAGTAAGAATATAAGGACTTCTTTACCCTTTTTTTGTATTGTTAAATTGTCTTTTTACCTGTAATCCTAGCTCTCTAAGAGGCTGAGGCGGGTGGATTGTTTGAGCTCAG
>CAUYSK010098673.1:0-40463 GCA_963575035.1 Avahi laniger | reverse complement strand
AAATTAATTGGACAGCTAAAAATATATAGAAAAAATTAGCCGGGCATGGTGGCACATGCCTGTAGTCCCAGCTACTTGGGAGGCTGAGGCAGTAGGATTGCTTGAGCCCAGGAGTCTGAGGTTGCTGTGAGCTAGGCTGACGTCACAGCACTCACTCTAGCCAGGGCAACAAAGTGAGACTCCGTCTCAAAAAAAAAAAAAAAAAAAATCATCATCCCATTCTCACAATGTAATAGTAAACTATACTCATTTTTAAAAATAAACATTGAATAAAAATAAAGACATAGAAATAATAAAAAAAAACCCACACCTGATATATGTGAGATATGTGTTTACATGGTTAAATGGTTTCTAGCATATACAATGTTGTTTTGTTGTATCATTAACTATTTGATAGTGGAGGAAGGGTAAAGATGATACACTTAGGATATATAAATATATATGCACAGAATGATGACAATCAATTTCTTATATAACAGTTCACAAAAAAATAAGATTACAATAACAGGGAGATGTGTTGACAGAATTGCTATCGTATATGGCTTTAAATGGCTGCGTGACCAGCAATCTCTTCCACGCTGCACTATAGATTTCACCTGCTCACATTCTCTCCACCCCATTCCTACCTCTTCTCTGGGGGAGGAGGAAGCTACAGAAAGTGGCTGAGCTGCAGAATTCTCCCACTCCTTCATGCTCTGCCTTAAGGCATGAGGCCATGTCCCCAGTAGGGTGTCCTCCATCGTTGGGAAGCCATCTCCTCTTTGGCTGAGTAGGAAGAAGGAGCATTTGAAGAAACAGAAACTAAGTTTTGGCTGCTTGCTTCTGTCTCACGTAGGAATAAGGGTGAGCTAGAGAGTGTTCATCATCCAACTCACACACTGCCCTATCCACATCTCTCTGGTCTTGGTGTCATACATGGTTTTAGGCAGTAAATTCCTAGCATCCACAGCTCCAAAATATTTCCTATCTTTAGACATGAGACGAGGGTGGGCAAACTGCATTGCCCACCTCCTGGATTAATAGTTCTTGGAAAACAAGGTGACTCCCTAAGTTTATAAATCCTACAAATCATTAGAAATTCACAAACCCTTGCCCCTTTCCCTGAATTATGTTTATACATGCCTGTATAAAAATGAAACACAAAATTAAGTGTAATTCAGGCACTCTTCGATTTCTTTTGGATAAGTTAGCCTATCTGTTAGCCTTCCTCTCCCACTTTTTCTTTCCTCTGTGTGTGTGTGTGTGTGTGTGTACGTGTGTGTGCACGTGTGTGTGCATGTGTATAGTGGAAAGAAAAAGGCAAGGTGTAAGTGAACTCAGGAACAGATAAAAGAGTCTGTATATCTCCAGATTTTGAATATCTTTTCTGACCTACGGCACTGGTCTTCTTATCTATCTGGGTGCCCCAAGCCCTGCTGACATTTATTGTGAGGTTTACTACTTGCGTGCATGCCATCAGCATTACCTTGACCTATTAAGGTTAGGTAGATATCTCTTAAACTCAGCTTCATCTTGCCTCCAGCTGACAATGAAGCGTTTTCTGAGGCCTTGCTGTGATGCTCATACAGCCCCTGAGCGCTGCAGCCCTCAGGACAGAGGTACCTTCACCCCTGTGATGGCATCCCAGCCTCACTGCCAAGTCCCCCAGCTATTCTAGCATCCTATCTGTGCTACGCTGGAACTTGAATTCCAAGGCTTTCCTCTGACCAGGCTGAACTCCCAAGTTTACTGCAATGATGGCAGAGGGATACACATGCAATATTAATAGCTCCTTGTCTTGGAACATACCTCAGTTTCACTAATACACCTCTCCATTCTGGGTGATAAAACTCCAAGTGGGAAAGCTGGGAGGCACAATCTAGACCACCTAATCTTGTACCTTTCACAGTCATTCTTGTTCCGCAGAATTCCCCAAACTCAGGAAGGGGGCATGTTTTTCCTTTTCTGTCTTACTGTCACATTTTCTTACCACCAGAGAGTGAACCAAAGGGTTTTCTTCCATACAATATGACTTGGCCCATGATTTTTAAAAATCTGGAAAATTTCTTCTCAAAAACTCACCTCACTTACAGTCATGACAGAGTAAAAGGATCGAATGTGACCCACTTCCCTCCTTCCTTCTCAACGTAACAAAATAAAACAAAAAAGGAAAAAAAAAACCTCTAGAAAACTGTAAAAAATACATGAAATAATTTCTTTTGAGAATACGACTGTGATAAATGAGAAAAGGGAAACCTACATCTGCCTTTTATTTCAAAGAAATTTCTGGATAGTGGGCAGAGAAAGAAGAACCCGACCTGAATTTGGTTGCCTCCCTGAGTTGAAGAAATAATGATCAGAGTTTGAGGTGTCCAGTTATCCCATGGTAAAGATGCTTGAATTAGTTATTAGGGAAATGCAAATTAAAACCACAGTGAGATACTATCACATACCCACGAAAACGGCTAAAATTAGAACTGACTTTACCTATGTTGGCAAGGATGAGAAGCAACTATGACGCTCACACGCTGTTGGAGGGAATGTAAAATGGTACCACCACTTTGGAAAACACACAGTGGAAGTTTATTATATAGCTAAACATGTACTTTACATATAGCTGAGCAATTATACTCTTAGTTATTTGCCCAAGAGAAATTAAAAATACATATCTACACAGAAACCTATACGTGCATGTTGTTCATAGCATCTTTATTCGTAATCATCCCAAACTGGAGAAAACCCAATTGTCCATCAGATGGAATGGAGAAGCAAATCATGATACTGTCTTGCAATCAAATTTTTAAAATGTGACTAAAAAGGATGAACTACTGATATTTACAATATCATGTAAAAAATTTCAAAAATATGCTGTGCCAAAGAAGCTGGACACAAAAATTCTTATCATCTGATTTCATTTTTATAAAACTCTAGAAAAAAGCCATACAATCTACAGGGCAGAAAGCAGAACAATGGTTGTCTGGGGCTTGGGTGGGGGTGGGGTGTATGTAAATTAACTAGGAAGGGGTATAAGAAAACTTTTTCTGGTGATGAAATACATTATGGATTGATTTAGTGGTAATAACATGGTAGATAAATTTATCTAATCTCATCCACATATACACTTAAAATGAGTGTTTGCTGTTGCTTATGCATTATACTTCAATACAGTTGACTAAAACGAAACCTTTTCTGGCTTCTTATTGTTTTACAGTGTCAGAGCTGATCTCTTAAAATCTAACATTTTAGTTTTAAAAGTTATCTTTAATATTAAGCATTGATTTTTGTCTATTCAGAGATATTTTTGTCTTGCATTTGTTTTCGAATAACCTGGTGTTTGTGAGAAAGGTCTTCCACATAGGAGAAACAAGTTGGTCATGTATCCCTAATCTATTGAAACTAAGTGACAGGAACAGGGAGTTCATTATACTATTGTCTCTACTTTTGAATATGTTTGTAACTTTTTATTCAAAAAGTTTTTAAAATATAGTGGATTGCATTTTTTTAATTAAAATATACTATTAGTAGTATATTAGACTTAAGTGTCTGTTTTAACTTCCTCCTCTCCACACTATTATCCCTTGATCATGCGTAAAGTCTATCTGGGTCTGTCTTGCTTTTTCTGTGCCCAAACTAAATTTAGTTTTCTCCTTTTATCTCTTAGTCAAAAGGTCCTTTTATAGTAGAATCAACTTGGGTGACATGTACAGGTCAAGACCTGACCCATTTGATGAAAATTAGTTAAATCTATGAGTCTGGTTCTTTATTTTACATCATAATGAATTTCTGTGCTCTTAAAAACTTCATCCAACAAGGTATTAAAAAAAAAAAAAAGTAAAGTAAAATCTGGCCTGCAGAGATAAGTTCCTTTTAGGAACAAATGAAACAACAACATGTAAAGAAACACCACTTTGTTAATTGAGCAAATAATAAGTTGTCTGAAACAATTACAACAAAGAAACCAATCCAACACAATGAAGACAAAGAACAGGAGAGTACAAAACATTTAAAAAGGAAAAGATATTCAACTTAATTATTTTCACCCTACCTTTCCCTTTTAAGGCATTAGAATTCTTGCCTAACTTCAGGGAAAGTTGGCGCCAAGCTTACAATCACATGAGTAGGGTTTGTGTCCAGAAGTACACAGCCTATTCCTGACCAGGCACCAAGTGTCAACAAGCTCCATGCTGACAGACTGAAACTCAGGGTGAAGTCAGTCAGAGTAGAAATTGATTACGGACGTAGAAGACAGTTTTCAACTATGTAGGCAGGGATGCCCTTTAAAGAAATTAATGTCCCTTTTAGTTTCTTAGTGCTGTATCAAATGGAATATGGCATTTCCCCCGAGCCTATTATCCCTGGAACTACTCGTTCTTTCTCTGCAAAAGACTCCAAACTATCTTTCAAATGAGGACTGGACAAAAGCAAAAACCAAAAAACCATGTCCTAATTATCAACAAAGAACTTGAGCTTCTGCAATCACACTCTGATGTGATAAATTGGAATTCTGTTCTCCAGAAACCAACACATGATGGACGAGCTGAGAATTCTTTTTATTGTTAACCAAGAACAGTAAAACACTGGAATCTTTAAGCCCAGGCTGTATAGAGGCAATGTGAAATTCTATTGCTGTAGAACTCTATTTCTTCTCTAGACACATTCTTTTACATTTTAACTATTTTTATGTTTTAACTGTAGTTTCTTGTACTTTATCCCAAGGGCAGTGCAGTGTCATCGACATGCTTTGAGTAGAAGACTAAAGTGACAGAGACAGTCTTTATGTAAAAGGTATTTGAAAGCAATGCTCAGACAAGACATAAAGGGCAAGGGACTCCAGAGGTAGGGGACGAATCAAATTTTAAAAGTGTATTTGACCTTAAATGATGAAGAAAGAATTTTTCCAAGTAGTGGGAAACTCTCAATAAAATTAGGTGACATAGAGTCTGCATAGATTCCCAAATTTCAAAGCAATGCAACACAAAACACTTCCTGCATATCGCTTTGAAAGTGTAGAAGCAACACAAAAGGGTCTGTGATAGTTGCAAAGGTACAAGCGTACACAGAAGGATAAGTTCAATTCTCACCAGGAATGGGGAGACAGGGAAGACACGTCAGAGAAAGCTGATTTGTGTTGGATCCTGGAGAGCGGGGTAGGGTTTTGACAGGAAGACTTTGAAGACAAGGGGATTCAGACATAGAGAAATACAGGGACACATCCTGAAGCCTGCAGCACAGAACATATTCAGGCACATACACTTATAGGAGGTGGCGCATCAAGGCGGGGAGGGGATGAGGGCCATTCTTTGGAGAAAAGTACTGTTCCCCGTTGGGCTTCGGTGTCTTCCCGGAATTCTAAATTTACTTGGTGTGGATTCACACTAAAGACCTGTCAAAAAGTTGAATGACAATCAGTTCATAAGTGAGAGGGCTGAGGTAGGCTGATCGTGGGAAACAGTTACAGCAGGATTCAGGAAAAGGGATGAGGCCCTTAGCACACACCTGCAAGAGTCTCGGCACACAGCCACTGACAAGGACGCCGAGCTAGAGGAGAAATATAAGGGACACTTAACTAGACTTCTCAAACGATGGATAGAAGAAAATGGAGATGATTCACATATTTTTATAAGGCCAAGGAACCAGAGGAACAGTAATTCTTGAAAGATTAAAAGAAAAAGGTAAGCCTCTTTGTGGTGTGATACATGTGTATAAATTTTAGGCAAGACAGTAGTAATGAATCTGGGTTTTAGAGATGCAGAGTTTGGTGTGAGGATGGCTCTTCGACTAGTGATATAAGCAATTAGTGACACAGGGAAATTAAGCCTTGAAGAGATCATTTCGAGACTGAAATACAAAGAGGACCCACTGCATAACAGTGACAGGAGTGATTTGAGAAGAGAGGTGCAGAATAGGAAGAAAAGACAGTGTCTAATGGGAGAGGCAGAGAACTCAGTCTCAGGAAATAATAATGATTTCTTTCAGGAGGCAGGAGTTGGAAAAGAAAAATCCAGCCCCAAACCTACGCAATAACAGGAGAAAGTGGAAGAACACAGGATTTTGAGATATGACTGATGGCGATGTCAAGAAATAAGTAACAAATTCTAAGAAGTTTTCAAGGAGAGGGACCAGGAAAAAAAAAATAGCATAGGTTCAAAAGGAGAAGGGTTCACTGATAATCTTTAAGACCGATGTTTGGGGACAACTAAGGGCTAGGTGCAAAGCGACGTTGACTTAAGGATGAGAAGGACCAGAGGGAAACGCAGGCAATGCAGAGAAGCGGAGCTCAAGGGAGCAGGACAAGGTCTGCGGACTTGAGGAGGCAGCGCCAGCACACAGAAGGCGCTCGGCCGTCGTGGATGAGTTAAAGGAGACAAGGAGGTGAGGTCAGGAAGAATGTGTTAATTCCTTAGGAAAAAAGTTCAATTTTTAATGTTGGAAATGCCAGGGTGAGAAGTCAGGCTTAAAGGACCAATTGAGAGGGAGGATGGAGAGTCCAGGTGGAAAAGTGAATGTCCCAGTGGAAGAGACATCTCCTCCCCAGAGACAGGAGGTGAGGAGAAGGCACGGGCAGAGGCGGATCTGTCGCAGGGGCTGTGGGTGCAGACATGTGGGGCTCCAGGTTTCTCGCAGCAGCAGGTGATGGGTCATCGAAGAGAACACTGGTTTGAAGGGCAGGGTATAGAATTAGGGGCAGGAAGGGAGAGGGGACTTTTGGCAAAGCCACTGCAAAGCAGAGACTGAGATGTTGTGAAGGGTAGACTGGAAGTGTGCGGAGAAGCCTGGACGACCTATGTTGCTAATGGGCCTGGTCCACAAAGCTTCTAGATTTTTCCAGGAATGACTGGCAACACTGAAACGTGAGAAGAAAAACCCTTCAGAGGGTCACAGGAGAGCTCAGCGAGGACAGAAGGCGTGAGAGAGGCTACAGTCTCAGAGAGGGTGGTACCCAGGTAGGCTGGACAAGTCCCTGGCACCACCAGAAGGGGACTCCCTGTCTCCACAAGAGATGATGAGGAAGAAATGGGGCCCAGAAACCAAGAGCAGAGAGTCACAAGATGACCGGAGGGTGGGGGACGGGGAGGAGGGGAAGAAAAAAAATAAACTTTCCAACCATACAGGTCATTCTTCCAAAGAGACAAGGTAACTTTTCTCCATTTCACAGAATAAAAAATGAAAAGGTTTGGAAAGTAAGTATTTTGGATATATATATAGAAGGCCCCATTAGTTCTAAGGATGAAAGACCAGTGTGCCTGTAACTTTTATGCGAAAGCACAAAGAACAAGGCCAGAAAATCTAAAAATGTTTTTGATACTATTGAATGAGTGATAAATCAAAGATGAAACGAACGCTGTTTTCCCTCCCAGGCTATGCACATGCACTGAAAGAGCTGAATTTAACAGGATGACTTGCATGGAGATGTCACTCTCTGCTCGGAAGAACTCTATGTAAATATTTGCAGGCAAGGAGGGTTCTTAGATGGATGAATAGTCATCTGCTGCTTTCTGGTCTCATAAAAATATTTTTTAAGATAAAGACTAAATTAGAATTTTCGTAATTTTTACTTCGTCGTGGGGGCCAGAAGGAAGACCCAGAGGATGAATTTCGGTATCACATTTGTGAAAATTGGTTTTATGAAGAAAAAAATGTTAATTTTTTTTCTTTAAAAAGTTGTTTTGACATTTTAAAAAACCAAGATTTTATCCTACTGGTTCCTTAACCTGGTGAAACCATCAGAATTTCCCAGAGATTTCTTTAAAGGAACAGATTGTTGGGTATCAACTCCAGAGAGTCTAATTGAGGGAGCCTGCAGTAAGGCCTAGAAATCTGTATTTTTTAAAGTCTCTAAAGGAATACTGAAAAGTGGTAAGGGCATACTATAATTAACAAAGTCAAAATAAATATGCTCAGATTTGCACTGCACAAAATTGAAGAGTACATTAGCATTTTTCAACTCCAGTCTCAGATATAAGACTAGCTTGTTTCATTTGGGAATCAAATATGCAAAGCTTTAGTTTTACTTGTTCTGCCTTAGAAATACAAATAGGTCTAAAAATAATTGCACAGCACACTAAAATTAATTTCCTGTGTACAGTCTTCCCTTCTCTTATGATTGCAGCCCTACTGACTGTTACGGCACTGAAATGTGATGAGGTCTCCTTCCTCCTTCGGTGTGTTTATCACAGGAAACGCTCATCTTTCCCTCTTCCAGGGATGTGCAGCAAGAGAAAGAAATTGGAGTGTGTAATGTGCAGTATAGGGTTCCAGGTGTTTAGCAAACTGTTGACAAAATCCAGGTGTTAACTCTTTTGAGTTACCTGAGAAGACAAAAGCTGGTAAGTTAGCTGAGGTGAAAGTCAAAGCTCTCATGGTGATCTGAGCTGAGGTCAGAGTCAAAGCTCTCACGGTGATCTGAGCTGAGGTCAGAGTCATAGCTCTCATGGTGATCTGCAAAGACAGGGAGTTCTGCAGAGGATGTGCAAAACAGGTGAGAGTGAAAAGGCAGGAGCCAGCAGAGCACACAGAATGAGGACACCCCGGCGTCAGAGCTGCCCCAGCACCAGGACAACCCTGCCCACCGCCTAAGACCTTCTGCTTCCCAAACACACCAATGAACCTGAGAAATTAAAAAATAATAAGAAGAATATAAATAAAAAACAACCAACCAACAACAAAAAAAAATCCAAAATCACCAAATGAACACTACTGCTTTTATGAATGGCAATTGTAAAAAACTATTAACTTGAGTTCGTCAATAACAAGGCTTGTATTTACTGAGTACCTATCCTGACAATTGTGGGAACCAAATAAACATACTTTCTACAGTCATGGGTTATTTCGAGAATTTCCTATGCATCAGGCCTCATATTGTTTTTAGGCTACAATTCAGTTGTGCTACACTCAAACACAAAATCAAGATACTCCCAATATTTTGCCAAAACTTGAATAGGGCCCTACCACATCCAATCAGGAACACTGAAAAATGTCCTGACAAAAAGCATTTTGTCATCTACATCGTTTGGGTTAATTTTATTTCCCAGGGTTAAAAGCTTTCATAAAGTATCCTACAGCGATCACGTACAATCATTTTAGAGAAAAGACACATCACGCCAATCTCATTTCATATGCATTGAAGTCTGTGGATGAAAGATTGCTTCTGCGAGGCAGGTCTACAGTGATCCGAGAGTTCTACACGGCTTTTCAATCAGCTGGCAAGTAGGCGTTGTATGCTTGCAACACTCTCTGAAACCGTGGCTTTGAAAGGTTTTGACTTCTTTTCCACAGTCAAATATATATTTTTTCAATATTCCTTGTATGTACATATATTTCTCATATGTATTTTGTATTGTAAGCCAGTGCACTCATGCACATACACACATACACACAGAAACACACACACACACACACACACACACGTAGACATCTAAAGATATCTAAAACTGAAACAGCTGTTTCCTGAAACGATATTTTTTCTCACAGTGCACGGTGTGCTTAGATACAATCTATTCTATTCTATTCTATTTTTTAATTAGTAGACTTTATTCTTTAGCGTGGTTTTGGGTTTGCAGAAAAGTAGAACAGAAACTGCAAAGAGCGCCCATACACTTTTTCTCCTCCCCTCCCACCGTCTCGCACACTTTCGCTCATTATTAACATCTCGCGTTAATGTAGTACACTGGTTAAAATTAACGAACCAATACTGATATATTATTATTACCTAAAGTGCATAGTCCACATTAGGGCTCACTGTTTGTGTTGCACATTCTATGAACTTTGAAAAATGTATAATGACATGTGTCTGCCATTGCAGTCTCTACCAATAGTTTCACTGCCCTGAAAATGTCCTATGTTCCGCTCATCCCCCTTTCTCTCCTTCCCCTAGTCCCTGGCAACCCCTGATCCTGTTTACTGTCTCCATAGTTGTGCTGTTGCCAGAATATCATATGGCTGAAATCACACAATATGTAGCCTTTTCAGATTGGCTTCTTTCACTTACCAATATGCATTTAAAATTCCTCCACGTCTTTGCGTGGCTTGATAGCTCATTCTCTCTGTTGCTAAATAGTATTCCACAGTATGGACCCGCCACAGTTTTATTATTTCATTCTATTTTATTAAATAATTAGAATATGAACATGGCAAACTGATTTCACAACCTATTCATATCCATAATTTGAAAAATATTGCCTAAAATATATTGTTAGGTGTCTGCTAGACTGCAAAGGAGGAGACAACTTGGTTCATACCACATGTGTGAAATGTTTAAAAACAAAAAAAGGGGTAACAATGAAACAAAAGTTAACAACAAAATAAAACAACGGTAAAAGAGATATCCCAAAATAGTACTAATTCCTTAGTACTGCTGAGGACTAAGAAGAACCGGCAAGTACCAGGATGAAACTCTTTACAAGCATGACCTTTCTTGTCACTTGCTGTCAGGAGACCTGGGAGAGTTATTTTTATATGTCTCAGTTTCCTCGTAGGTAAAAGTTATATAATAGTAACTTCTATCTCACAGGATTCTTATGAGAAGTAAATGAAATCATGCACACATGCTAAGAAGAGTATCTGACATACTGTAAATCTTCAACGAATATTAATCTGCTATTATCATTACTACTAACCACTCTATGCTTCATGCTTGTCTGGGATCTCCTAAGACCTCAATAAACATTTTTTAAAAGACTGAAAGACTGCAATTTTCACAGGCTTATTTTGTCTGTAGAAGCTTCTTAGAAGAGCCAAGACATGAGCCTTGAAGGATGTATGTCATTTCATAAGTGCAGAGTGGAAGCAGGATGCAGGGAGAGGAGGAGAGGGAAAAATACTAGGCTGAAAAGTACACACACAAAAGTAGCATTTGGAGGACAGTGAACAATTTGGTTAAAGAAGAGGGTTAAAAGTGAGGAATGAGAAACTTACCCTGTGCTGTCTTTGAGAGATCACTGATGATCTTTGCAAATGACAGATATTTGAACTTCTTCTTTCAATGGGCATGAAAGCAAGACCTCAGTCACCTAAGCAGAAAGAATAAAGTTTTAATGGCCCCAGCATCCACTGCATGTAATGAGTCAACTTCTCTTCTACTGCTGTTGGAACGGTACTAGTCACGTTCCATCCTTGGGCGAACAGACAAGATACGCTCAAACGATTTTCTGTGTTCTGTGGTTCAGACGATGAACTCTAAATGGGAATGTTTACCTACTGTCCAAAAGGGTAGGCACTTGCTGTATGTGACTGTTTCCAATATAAATTTAAAACAGAGAATGAAAATTTCCTTTACTCAGGTTACACTAGTCACATTTCAAGTGCTCAACAACCACAAGCACCTAGTGGCTACTGCACTGGACAGTACAGACGTAAGACATTTGTGTCACCATAGAAAGTTCTCTTGTGGGGGGTGGAGTTCATAGCGAAATAAGAAGGACTGTCAGGTCCTTATTGAGAGGAGATAGCCCCAGACACGAGGAAGATATGACAATTATTAGAAATGCTGGGAACAACTGAGGTAGCAAGACCACAGGCAAAAGAAACTACCATCAGAGAAGAGGCTGATGTAGAGGTGAAGAAGAATTTCTTTCTCCCCAGAAACATAAGGAGCAGAGAACATGTACAAACACAGAGATTATGAAGGAAGATGAAAAACTTATACCTGTTAACCTTGAGCGAGAAGAAAAACCACCATGGAGAGTAAAGAAGTTAGATTGGACCAGTGTTTTCACAAGGTGGACACAGAAGGAATGTACTTACTTAAAATCAAATCAGTAAAATTATTCTGAAGAAGCTATGAGAGGATGCTCTTGAAGGTCCACAGATGCTTTTTATGACTTTGCAACTTTTAGGGGCCAACATCTTTGTTAATTTGTATAGTCATTAATCAAAAGTCAATCAGCACTCAGATTAAAAAATTAGTCTCAAATTTATTAGATATTAAAAACTGAGTCTCAGGAACTTTTTCTATTTGAGAGACAGAACCATCAAAAGAGCAAATTATAAATGTCAAAATTAACAAGAAGGGGCACAGAACAGACCACTTTAAAATAGCCTCAATAAAGTACATTCCATTGCTCTCAGATTTTTAAAGAAATTCTACAATAACATGGCTGTCAGGGTAAAAAAAAAAAAAAAGATTAAAAATTGCGATATCTCTCCAAAGACTAGCAAAGGAATGATGTGGATATACTAATTATATAAGGGACAAATGAAACCCACAAAGTAATCAAGGGCTTTGGAGACAGATGATGTTATTATGCGACTGTGCTTTATTTTAAAAGGTAACATACCAACATGAACGTTTTCTGAGGTTCAGTGATTTGCCTGTCCATATTTTAAATCATAATTCAAAATGGTATTAAAGTGGTTTTATCGTGAGATTTAGTAGCTCAAATATATTTCTGACTGAGGGAAAAAGATGTCAGAGTATAAAGAGGCAATTAAAGGAAAAAAAGAGCTTCTCAAATGCCTGTTCTCACCCCAACCTTGAGAAATAGTTCCTACCAGCTGCTGACTTTGCTGTGTTGCGTCATCAGGGGACATCACTGCTGAGCCCACCTTGGTAGCCCAGCTTCCTACTGCCAGGCTCTGCAGGGGGAAAAAATTGATGGGGTTGTTGGCTGTACCTTGGTATCTCTCAGTTGACCTGAAACATTGCAAATCAAGTACAATAATACTGAGTATCGTCTCCATTTTCCTCAACATGCTTACGTAAAACTGAATAATTCTACAATGGCAGTGGTGTAGAGAGAGCATTCAGGTATTCCAGTCCCTCTTCATGTTCCACTGTAAAATGGGTATCTCCAAAATAGTTCTATGCAATATAATGTCATAACATAGAATTTTATTAGAATTGAAATGTTATACACACATACAGATATACATGTTGGTTCAAGTGCAGCTGTTGGCTTTTCTTGGGATGGGTCCATGTTTATTCTAAGATTAGGTCCTTTCTACCAGTATAGTGTTATACAATATCCTTCCTTTTTCTTAAAAAGGCTGACAACAAAGATTAGTTGCTTTTCTAATGGTCCTCAATTTCAAAATCAATAGTTCATAATTTTGTATCAGATCCTAAACGATTTTGAAATCCAAATTTTTGAAAAACATTGATATATGAGAAAGTAACTTTTTAATGCAAAAATCATCATGTATTTCAAGGAATATATATTTTGTAAATAAAATACAGAAGTTATAAAAATAAAGTATAATTACTCTGATTATAAAGATATTTTTAATAGGTCGGGTACGGTGACTCATGCCTGTAATCCTAGCAATCTAGGAGGCCAAGGCAGGAGGATCTCTTGAGCTCAGGAGCTTGAGACCAGCCTGAGCAAGAATGAGACGTCATCTCTGCTAAAAATGGAAATATTAGTCTAAAATAAAAATCAAAAAATCAACTGGATGTCATGGTCCATGCCTTTTAGTCCCAGTTACTCGGAAGGCTGAGGTAGAAGGATTGCTTGAGCCCAGGAGTTGGAGGTTGCAGTGAGCTACAATGATGCCACTGTGCTCTACCAAGGGTGACAGAGTGAGATTGTCTCAACAACAACAAAAAAAAAAAACATAAAAATATTTTCAGTAATATCTTTTTTAACTCATATAAGTAGTATTGTTCATTATGAAGAAGTAAAAATGTAAAAAATAAAAAAAACTTAATTATTAATATTCCCAACACTAAAATTTTTATGTCAATTCTTTTTTTTGCATTTTCTTAATATTTACTTTTACCAAAAGGGCAATCAACTGACATTATGTCAATTGCTTATTACATATTACTTGGGAAGTCATTAGAAAGACTATCCGTACAGAGGAAGCACTTCAAGATTACACTAATATTATGCCTGATTGTGCAGGACAATGAACTAACTCTAGAGAAGAAAAGTCATGTGGACACCAAAGTTTGAGAAAAAGTGGGACGAAGGCAGCTAATCCTTGGCTTACAGAATCACACCAGCGGAGACAGCTGTCCCAAAGCCATGTGCATAAGGACATCCAAAATATGTTTAATTTTGGATTCTACGAAGATATCTTGAAACCAGAGAGTTCCAAATCTCTTGTTAGAAAGACAGGGATACATGAAAGTAAGATGATCTCCCGTTCAACAGATGGAAAAAACCTAACTCGGCCAACAGTCCAGGAGGTCAAAGAAGAGACTGAAGTTTCTGATGCAGTTTTGAGCTCTATTGTTAGGTCTTGCAAATTTTTGTAAGAAATGAGAAACGGTTTGACTTTAATTTGCTTGGCCTTTTGGCCTGCAAAAATACTAAGGCAGGCTGACATTTTGGCTACAAATTTTGCAGCTGTGTAATCACTGGGGTCCGGGAGACCTTACTATACTTGGTTCATCTCTTGAATTCCTTTTGAGATCAAGACAATAGAACTTATAATTAGCAAACTACCATAAGTCTCAGAGTATGACAGATGAATAGAACTCTTCCTTTTTCTCTTTCCCCGCACAGGAACATAAAAATAGAACAAGTAACTAGTATATGTGCACTTCTACTCACATCAACTTTCATAAAAAAATATATCTAAAGAAGAAACTTGATAAGAACAATGTCCAGTAGGAGGTGAATTATTTTTATTTTCCTATGATATCAAAGCTTCTTGTTGACATGAAAAAGTCAATGTGAACCTATTAGAAAGGCATTTTCCTTTACATTCCCAGTATTACAAATCCACCTCAGGGCCTTGTTATTTTTCCTGGGGAAAATATGTTTTTCTGAGATGAGAATCTCCAATATAAGTTACACAAGTTCCAAATGTGCGCTTCATTCATTCATTTATTCATTCATTGTTGTCCGACACCTACTATGCACTAGGCACTGAGCTATGTTTGCTGTCATGAACCTCATGTTTCATTTGAAAAACCAAGACACTTGCCTTTATGCATATATATATGTATATATATATATATTTACACACATATATGTTTTAATGTACTATTTTTATGTTATTTTTGTGATACTACAAAACGTAGTATTTTATTTAATTGAATAAATATAGTTTCCTTTGTTTTAACTTTGTTTCGAGCACTGGTTCGGATGCTGTGATATAATGTGGTAATTAATGTCACTTCCCAATACAAAACCTCATCACAGTAAGTTAGCCTCTACAGATGTTTGTTCTCAAATGTGCCCATGCACACACAAAATCTCCCCTCACCTTTAGTGAAGTGAAAATGAATCCATTTTTGTTAAATATGTCAGCTTCCAATGAAATGCTGGTCCCTGGCCAGGCCATCAGACTTTAACTGGCTTTTATTCTTTTACAAATTCAGTTTAAAACTTTGCCTCTAAATCACAAATCACTTTCTCTCTCTGAATCTTCTTCAGAAAGCTACCAATTTCTGTGGCTGCTGAGTGAGGCCCTCCCTGACACTCACTCACAGTTCTATTTTTTTTCCCTTTACACTTATTTACTAAGTGCTAAGACCTACCAGTGCAATTTCTTTTTTTTTTTTCTTTGCACAACTATCATGTCCAGCAAGGTGATTTATTTGCTCCCATTTTGCAGAGAGAAACTAAGATTTAGAGAGGTGAAATAATAACTGCTAATTTTACCAGGCACAATATATATTTAGCAGGTTTGACTCCATGAATTTTACAGTGCTCTCATTCATGCTCAGCCTGCCTAGGAGAAGGATTGTTTTATAGTTGTCATGTTACAGAAGAAGTGCCCAGGCAGCAAGGGCTTTGTGCATGACCCAAACTTACATGTCAGCTGCTGACAGGGCTGGGGTCCCAGCACAGGGGCCTGGACTCTTGAGCATGACACCTCGGGGCTCACTGGATCAGAGTCTCCCAGCTGGAAAGAAGGCGGCTGGGCCAGGGCACAGAGGGCTGTCTGCAAACAAAGCCCCTGCACTCAGTAACTGTTGTCCGACACCTACTATGCACTAGGCACTGAGCTATGTTTGCACTCAGCTTGCTTTCTTCAGAGCCGTCCTTCTAAATCCAAAGGACTTTTTTAACTCTTCACCTAATTTGAATTCAGTGGAGCACAGGGCCACGGTGCCCTGCTGCCCAGTCCCTTGTAGGTGGGAAAAGGAAAGTAATAATAATATGAGGCCCACTTCCGTTTCTGATCGTTGTTACCTATTCATGCACCAGCATCTGTGCCCATGAACTCTGTGCCCCCTCTCCACCTACCCAAGGCCAACCCATCTTGGGTGATCTTTGCTCTTGCAATGGCCGTCTTTCTCATCCATCGTCGGTTCCTCCTTCCTTCCTCAATTATTTCCATCATTGCCCCAGCAAGCTTTACTATCTCCTAGCTTCTAAAAGCCCTCACTTGGCCCCAGGTCCCATCTCTTCCATCTGCACCACAACCACTCTCATGCAACTTTGCTGCTGCTTTTAAAGATAGAGTTTGTTTACGAAGTCATCTGTATCACCTGCCTCCACTTCCCCAGTTTTAATTCTGCTTTTAAGTCCCTTTCAAATCAGACTTGCATTTTTCTATTGTTTTAGTCTGTGGGATTGTTATAACAAAATACCGTGAACTGGATAGATTATACACAACAGAAATCTATTGCTCCCTGTTCTGGAGGCTGGGAAGTCCACACCAAGACACCAGCAGACTTGGCATCTTTCTGGTTCACGGACGACGCCCTTTCACTGAGTACTCACATGGGAGAAGGGCAAACAAGCTCCCGCGGGCCTCCTTTACAGGGGCACTAATCCCTCATAACCTCCCAAAGGCCCCATCTCCTCACACCATCACCTCGAGGATTAGGATTCTAACATATGAATTTTGGGGAGACATAAACATTCAGACCATAGCACAGACTGCAAACATTTCTATAATAAAGACTGTCTACTGTTATGATCATAATACATTAAAATGTGTATATGTAAAACACTATTATGCATGGCACTATATATACACATATATAGATGTGCGTGTACATGTATACTATAGCCAAAAAATACTGTGACTCAACGAAACTTATTCATATGTTAAAGTTATTGTCACTGGTTTATGTGTCAGTCATGTCCATTCCTCACTCGAGACTGAAATTCTCTCTTCTTTTGAATCTTTGTACAGAAGATTTTATACAGATACAAACGTCACCAAGTCAGCATGAGCTCTTCTGTCTCGCCAGCAGCCCTGCGTCAGCCTCTTCCACACTAGTCCACTGCGAGCAATCTACCGACTGGCTTGCAGCTTTTCCTCGCATCTTTGTTCTGCCCAAAGCTTAGCTTACCCCTGACATCGCCACAGTCCCTTTTGTGCTCTCCTATTCAGACTTCCCCTTCTTCAGCTACCAGACCCAGACAGAGGGGCAAGAGGGCTATGGCTGGCTCCACTGAGCGCCGTTTCTAGAGGCACATCCTACTGCTTATTCTCTTCTGCTGTCCACGCTCTGCTCTTACACTTCCACTGAAAAGCACCTAAAGATAAATAGGGTGTCCTCCACCACCAAACAGCTGCCTTTGTCTGAGAGCAGATAGAGATGCGCACGCAATGGCAGTGTAGAGGGAGCCCTCTAAGATAATGGCTCTCTAGGAGCACAGGGGGAACATTAATTTAGACTTGGGGAAGAGGGGGCAGGAAGATGTATCTTGAATACACTTTGGAGCAACAGTGGAAATCACCAAAGCTAAGTCACGATCTAGTAAGAGGAAGAGGCACGGTTGAGTTTGGGGGTGTGCAGGGCAGAGCAGGCCTCCTAGAGCGGGGCTGGGGAACCGGCAGCCTTAAGGCCACATGTGGCTTTCTAGGTACTTAAGGTGCAGCCTTTTGACTGAATCCAAATTTCACAAAACAAAACCTTTTATTTTTACTAATACATTTTTGTTCATCTTTTATATTTTTATCTTATTTTTAAAATGAACGTATTTAAAATACCAAGGAATAAAGTCAGTTACAACAAAATTATCCTCCCAGCTTGACCAGCACAATTAAAACATCAGTAAGCCGGAAGGGCTAAATTGACGGCTGCTACGCTCACGATTTAGTTCTAACTTCCCCCACCTGACTGGTGCCACTGCCACATGAGTCTGGTTGGTGGCAGGTACGGGGGTCGAGTACGCCAGTCTGTTATCAGCTTTTGACAACGGTGCACTGTGTTTCCGTTTGAAGTGCAATTTGTGAATAGTTGCACAGTTCGACAGTATTTTTTAATTTTGTCTGCTTAACAGCCCATCATGTCAAAAAAGACCAAGACAATGCTGAAGGAAGAAAACAGATTTTTTTTAATGAGAATTGGGGATTGCAATATTATCTTGTTTCTGCTAAAGATAAGATGATTTGCTTGCTTTGTGATACTGCGATATCAACATTAAAGAAATTCAATGCTCATCAGCATTATAGCACTCCTAAGGACCACGAATATTTTAAACTAGAGGGAGAGGTGTGAAAGGTTGTATTGCAGAAATTAAAAAATGAAAATTCTTTCAAGCAGCAATAAGACTTGGAAATAATGCCATCGAAGCAACTTATAAAGTAGCTTATATACTTGGGGAAAAAGGGAAGCCATTCAGTGATGTACTAACTGTGAAAGAATGCACTGTCAAAGCTGTAGGATGCTTAGACCCCAATAACATTTCAAAGTACAAACAACTATCTCTTTCAGGGAGAACCATAATTGACTGGCAGCATGAATTAGCTTTTAGCTTGACAGAACAACTTCATGCAATACTTCAAAAGAAAAATATATATAATTTGAGCACTTTGGATGAATCCACTGATACTGACTCAATGCAGGTTTTATACTTCATTTGGGTCATAACAGAAGATTTTCTTTGCTAAGAAAAAGTTACTCACTTTGGGCACTCCTGCAAACAGAACACAGAGAATGATATATTCAACAACTTTCAAGATAAATGTCGTGAAGTTGTATTGAATTTGGTCAATTTAGTGAGTGTATGTACAGACAGATAGGGCACCTTCCATGACAGGAAAACACGAAGAGTTTATTGCAAAGATTTAAAAAAGTATCAACAGATCCAGATGCTCTCATTTCTTTTCACTGTATCTTGCATCAGCAAAATATCTGTGCTAAAGCTACTGCTTTAAGTGAAACTTTGCAACAAGTTATAAGCATTGTTAACTATATCCAGGCAAATGCACCATAGCATCATCAGTTTTGTAATATACTAAGTTTGAACAATGAGATATTCAGAGTGTATTTGTGGCATCATTCTAAAGTGAGTTGGCTATTGCGGGGACAGGTGTTAGCCAAACTTTTCTCTCTGTGAGAACAGATAGTTACATTTTATGAAGGACAGAATCAGCAATGTGAATTATTGAAAGAAGATTTCTATAGGAATGCAGCATTTCTGTGTGATATATCAAACCAAAATGACTTGAATATTTCTTTGCAAAGTAAAACTAAATCTATATATGATATTTGGCAAAAAATCCAAGCATTTCGAAAAAAGCTATCCTTTTTCAAAACACTTCTTATATAAAAGGAAATTTCAGGTGAACATTTTCCCAGTTAGCAAAGGCCACTGATGAGCAGCATGATATATGCAAATCACTTGATGAATACACAGCTGTTAGACATATTAATTGGAGAATATAATGAAAGGTTCACTGACTTTGAGAACCATAACATCACACTGAAATTAGCATTTCAGCCTCACCTAGTGGATACCACCAAAGCACCTAAAGAACTACAGATAGAATGGATTGAACTCCCAGTAGATGACATTTTAAAGTCATTGTTTGATGCTAAGAGAGATCCAATTGAAATATGGAAAAATGCAGTAGAATACCCATGTCTTCGGACACATGCCCCCAAAAATGCTTTTTTGCTTTTCCACCAGTTATTGCTGTGAATCTGCATTCTCCTACTTAACCCAAATCAAGATGCCCTTAAGGTCACAAATGACTGATAACATTTAGAGGATCAACTGAAACCATGGACCTCCATGCTGCAACCAAATATTCAAATGCTTTCTAACAAAATGCACACACAACAAAGTTATTAAAGAGTTAGTTAACTTTAAAATTAATTAGTTTTCATTGTTTGAAATTATTAAGTACATAGTAAAGTTTTACAAAATAATGTACATTTTTAAGTATATCTAATTAAAGTCTCTTGAATGTGGCCTTATTTGATTACAGGAAAATTAATGTGGCCTCCCAACATGAAAAGGTTCCCCACTCCTGCTCTAGAGGGTCTTTCTTCAAGGGTAGAGGGCAGGGTGGAGGTGAGGAAATGGTGAAAAACGAAGCTTGAGAATTAAGCAAAAAATCAAATAGCATGCTAAAGAATTTTTTTTTTCTTTTTCTTTTTAAGTCAATGGGAGTCTGATTATTTCAAACAGTGAAACAGTTAATGTTTATTGAGGGCTTACATTGTGCCAGTTACTATTTTTACAACATTCCTGTGAGGCAGGCACTATTACTTTTTCCATTTTATAGATAAGAGAACTGAGAGACACAGAAGTTAGTAATGCCGAGGCAGCTAGGAAGTGACTCAATTTGAATTATGAGTAGATTTTCATTTCAGAAAGACTAAAGGGATGTTTTCCGTGTGGGTGTTGCACCTGTATGACGCCCAGAGGGCTAGGATGCAGGTATGGAGCAGTAGAGAGAATCACAGTTCAGTTTTGCCCTCCTGATTTAGGTACAAGGTAAAAACCCCTGTGAAATTGTCCAGTTGGGTATATAGATGTGGGCTAGAGAAAAATGTCTAGGCTGAGGCATAGATTTGAGTCATTGGGCTCAAAGTCATAGTTTAAGCCTGAAAGTTAAGTGAAGTAAGAAGGAAAAGATTCTGAACAGAACTTTGGGAGGACAGGGAAGGGGATTCTCACTTTAGCAGTAGACAGAAGAAAAAAAGCAATAGAAATAAAAGAAAAGAAAAAAATAGAAAGAAATTGATGAGAGAAAAGGAGATCAAGGGGATTCAAGGAGAGAGATGGTCCTTGGAATCCAAGGAAAGAGAGAATTTCAAAAAGGTCAGTGGTAGCAAAGTTTGCGGAGAAGTCAAGAAAGTTAGGGACCAAATGTTCTTGGGGTTTATCAACTAGAAGATCTTTACTGATTTTGGCAACTGCAGTTGGAGTGAGGTGGTAGGATCTGAGGTCAAACTGCAGTGATTTGAGGAGTGCAGGGAAGACAACAAAGTGAACTGGAGGAGGGGGTCACCCATGGGTGAGAGGAAGAGAAGGCGGGTGAGACTCAAGGCCAAGCTGTAATACAGGCGATGGTGGTGTTTGTTTTCTTTTTATGATTCAAACCTATTTTCATTTACATATGAAATACAAATAATCAAAAGAACTAAAAAGTCTGCAGACACAAAAGAGGGCAATACAAAACTGACGTAGGAAGGAAGATCCAGCTTCTTCCTGGTGTCTTCTGCATCTATCCTCTCCTCACTCTGTTGCCAGTTCTCCTTGTTTAGTCTTGAATCTCTTCTTTCCCCACAAAAGTGATCTATGTACATACTTCCCCACTTTCAGTCTATTTCCGTAAATTGTTGCCCAGTTAATTATCCTCATGCTGTTCCTCACTCAAACTGTTTCAGTGGTAGCCTGTTACTTTTAAGATAAAATCCGAGCTCTTTAAAGTATACAAAGTCCTTCTCACGCTGGTCTTACTTGATTTCCCTGCCCGACAGCCCTCTCACCCACACCCACACATCACAACCCCGAAGCCGTCACTCACATTCTACTTCTTACCTATGACCCCTTGCAGGGTCCCTCGGCTTCTTTCCATCTGCATAAATCCTGCTCTTTTTCAAGTCCCATAAAAATACCACCTTCTTATAGAGGGGTATCCCTATGCCCTTAAAACCATATAATAATATTACCTTTTATCTTGGCATACCAATTAACACATCATTTTCATAAACATTTTCCAAAAGCACTTATATGTGCTTATCACTGTGAAAAGCATCCAAACAGGCAAACTGTATACACCATGACAACATGGTGACATCTGTTACATCTGGTGTCATATTTAACACTCATAGCATTTTTTAAAAATACATGTATAGATTGTCATCGAAACTGGATTGCAAGCTCTTCAAAGACAGAGGCTGTGTGCTAAAGCGTCAGTATAGATCATTCAAAATTTCTATCTCAGGAACGTAAGCAGGAATTGAATAACTAGTTTGCTGAAGGGACATGTCAAAATTGAATAGGGTTTGTAGCCTCAGAATAATAAGAAATAGTGTAAAATTGATTTTTTTTTTGCTATGGTACAACGGAATGTAAATATTACACATATACACAGCACAGCCTTTTCCTCTGATCACATTATAATCTCTCTTTTCAATACATTCTTCTATGTGCTTTGAATTTATTTCGTCCTATACTTGCATAAAGGCTGCATGTTGTTTGGTACAAAAGTTGTGCCTTTGATTTTCAAGTCCATTTCTAAAAATTATTCATTGTAACTCTAAGTGCTCTCTCATTTTTCTCTGAATGTAATTTAATTTCTTCATGTTATGGAACTATGTCCAAAACCCTGTTTCAGTTAAAAAGTGCCACTCCAAACCTGTATTTTATGAAAATAAACCCCTGTATTATTTCACCTGATTACTCTTGGTTTTCTATGGCTGCACCTGATTACTCTTGGTTTTCTATACTTTATAGTCATTCCATAAGATTTATTTTATTTTTGATGTCCATATTCTGATGTTATTTTTATTTTTGTTGTAAACGCCACCTGTAATACAGTTTGATAATTTAACCAATTTATTTTGATTTTTTTGCATTATATTTGTTTTGTGTATAGCATAACATAGGCATTTTTTTCTCAAATGTTTCATTTACTTAAAAATACTATCTATTATTTTTTGTTTTATTTTTTGTTCCTCATTTGGATTTTCTTTTCCTTTTAGTCCAAATATTCCTCTGAGAATTTAAGCATGGTTTCTTTAAAATGAATTGTTTCCATGTGAGCCATCTCTGGAAACTTTAATTTTGCTTTCTAATCTGTGCTCATATGAAGTATTACAATACCTGTAGAGGACTATTGCATTTTCTATCTCCACCTAACGTGCCTTTTTGCCCTGGTGTACAAGAGAGACGCCAAAACCCCCACACCCCAGCGGCTGGCCAGGCCTGGGCTGGGGCGCTGGGCCTCAGAGGCAGGTGTGGCTGAGCCAATTCTGGTGCTGTGTCTCAGGTCTAGACAGGCTGCAAACATGATGGGGACACTTGGATCCTGCCTCTCTTCTATGATACTCTGAGTGCAGCTGAGGTGAATGCTGCCATCCAGATGTCAAGTTCATTACCCAGCCCCAGAGTGAGCCACTGCCCATCATGGACAAGGGGCTGTGAGCTGGTAGAAGAACAAGAGGTTCAGTTTGCCAAAGATCATGGTGAACAGTCGAGAAGAGTAAGGGATGGGAAGACCAGGCTTGGCGGTCCAGGCTTCATACCAGGTCCCTGGAATTCCACTCCCAAAGCTCACAGTCTGCTCATGTCTAGGGCACAGAGTGATCTCTTCACCAAATGCATTCCCCTTATGCACCTGGGATCCAAATATGTGGCCAAAGGGCAGACATGATGCAGTGGAGAGGTGTTTCGACTTTCAGGCTGAGGGTAAAGACCCTGGGGGCATAGGACAGAGCCAGGGGAGGGAAGAGAAAGGAAGAGAGTGGGAAGCGAGTGTGCTCCTGTGACCTCCAATTGTACTTTAGTTTCTAGTCCTGTAGATGGCAGGGTCAAGTCCACTTCTGCCCACCTGCAGCTGATATGCCCTTTTTGGGGGGTCCAAGCCATGTGCAGAATGAGGGCTATAAATGAATGTATGCTTGCCAGAAATTTTTGAAATACTTGATACTATAAATTTAGGTTGGACTCCAAAATCATTTGCCTCATCCCACAAAGTTTCAACATTCCATTTATCAATGAAAGACAGCAATAGCTGTTAGACTCTTTATCATTTCAGTTACAGGAAACTCCTAAATGGCTAAAATAATAAAATAAATTTCCACATTTTCTATTATCTATTTGTTCTTACAAAGCATCACACAGATAGTGACTATCAAGGCTTTGGTGAGACCATTAATCAAGTCACTAATTTTTTTTTTTTGGTATTTTAAAAAATTGATATATAATAGTTGTATACTGATCACTATTTCTAATTAATATCTTATAATAAAAACTTACATGTTAATTTAAGCTTTTCATTAAAACATTTTAAGATATTGTATTTGGAAATTCTATATAAATTCCATAGTGTTCTTCCCAATACTTTTTATTTCCTCTTCATTTAATACCAAAAATACATACTGAGGCTTTTTTTCCCAAAAAGCTCCATCCAAAATCCTATCCAATTTACCCACATACCATACAAATATTCACATTTTTATGGGTACGGTAAAGTGAAAAGGGTGGGAGGTAGGTATTCAGTTCCACAGAGTTCTGCAAGAAAAGCTGAAGTACCCAGGACAGGAAGGGCTGGGGAAAATATTCTCTTATATTACATATACTATGTTTTTGGATCACACCTATCTACTATTTCTGATTTTTATTAGACATATATCCTTTAATAAAGTGGGCGTCCTTCCTTTGTACTATTTTAAACACAGATTTTTCTCCTCAACAGATCAGCCTCAAAATTCTTTTTACCATTTTCCTAACATAAAATTATCATCTTCCAAAGACCCAAAAGTGCTGTCAATGTGACTGAGATCAGAATGTAAATATTTTATAAACAGCTGTCAAATCTCAATTGGCAGAAAACAAAAAGCCCCCGAATTGCTGTAATCTAACCACGAGGCTACATCACTTAATTGACAGTTAAGACATTTTTCTAGTTTCCATTTTCTCGTCAGCATTTTTAATACATTAGCACGGTGTGCCACTCTGGAGAGTCTCTGTGACAATTTACTTGAAGACGGAACAAACTCTGAAATGCTCCGAGGGAGACGCGTCTCACAGTAACTGCATTCTGTTTCATGGAGCCTTTTTCACACTCACTGTATCTGGAATGTGTGTTACCAACATGACTAAATACTGGCACCACGGGAATATTATCATGCCCATTAAAAAGGGGGGGCAAATTTTTGCTCCTAGCAGTTCAATAATTTATTATTTCATTACTTCAGGCCTTCATTCAACAAACATCTCTTATTGTCAATGTGCCAATAAATCTATGCACGATCCAAGGAACTGAGCCCTGTCACCCATCATTACAGATCAGAAATGTCACCGAGTAAAGATGCTTGAAGTGATTCTGCCCAAGGAGTTCCTGCTATCTTCTATTCAGACCACTGCTGGTCACTCTGTTCTTCTCCCCAGTTTGTTTTTTCATTTTTTTCCTCTATCTTTTTTCTTTCCTTCTAAGCAATAGCTATGTCGGGGACATCTACAAGAACTGCTCAATTTCTTTTGGGATATTTAACCTAGGGTATTTTCTGACTCTACGTTCATTTATTCAATAAATATTTACTAAGCGTCTTGCAGGGAACAGGTATCATTATAGGCATGGTGGTTTTGGCAGTGAAGAAATCAGACAAAGACTCGCCCTCATGGAGCTTAGACCATATTATGGCAAGAGATAAATAATGAATTATCAACACGTGTGACAGAATTCTTCATGTCTTATCCAAATCCCTTAAGCTATATAGGTAAGTATTTTGTCAATAAGATAGTATTCAAATATGACTTAAAAAAATAAAGCTCCCAGTTTTTAAAGGGAATTAAACCTGGGTGCCTGGGAGAAGGGTCATTTAGAGAGAGCGATTAGGGGAGGTCATGGAAGCTGAGTTCTGAAAGGAAGGGGCTCATGGTCGAAAGGGGCAGGGACAGAGCGCTGCAAGCCAAGGGACTCTGTGCCAGGTCCCTGAGGGGAAAGAACAAAGAGAAACATTCAAGAAACAAAGACAGGGAGGCTGGAGTTTAGGAAGTCGGGGAGAAAAGGCACCAGTAGAAACCAGATCATATCAGATTCGTAAGTCATGGTAGTACATTTGGGTTTTATTTGAAATGTGGGGGAAGGAGTTGAAGGGTTTTGAGCAAGTATCAGATAGATTAACAAGATGTGATCAAGGTTTCCCAAAAGCAGACGTTGGTTGTGAACAGAACGTACAGTAAAACTTACAGTTCGAAACCATGATTCCTTTTGCAGCAATGTTTTGGTGTGTCAAGCCAGGTGACCACCAGAAAGCTAATGCCATTGTCCAAGCAAGACAGGTTGATGACTTGGAGTAGAGTTGTAATAAAAGAGACAAGAGATTCAGGATGTCTTTGCAAGAAAGTAAAGGAAAAAGAAAATATCTGATAACTCTTAGGTTAGACAGGCAGAAAAGAAAATTGTGACTTTGATAAATATGAGAGCAGGTCTTTGCATTAGCAAAGGAGACCCGAGGAGGTCAGCCACTATCGTGTACCAACAACATATCAGAATGTCTTACACTCTCAATGTACAAATAAGGAGCAAAAGCCCAGAGAGATGAAAAGGCTATTTTTTTTTTTTTTTCTTTTTAAGCCACGGAAGACCTGGGCTACTCCCTGCACTCCCAGGATCTCATTTTCCAGACCAGGGATTTTTTCATTATCCAACACCCCTGTCCCCAGACTCAGCTCTGTGCCTTACTCAGTGCCTTGCGTGAGTTTCTCAGGAAAGAAATTTCATTATGTAATTTATCTTTTACTTGCATTGTTTTTTCCTGAATCAAATAAGCACGAGTGAATTAATGGAAATGGTTAGGAGGATACTTAATATTAGGAATGTAGGTTAAAAGCTGAGTTGTGGTGGCCACACTTAGACCATTAGTTCTAAACTCCTATTTCAAAAGAACAAAACACACACAAAAAAGCTCAGAACTAATATTTCCTTCCCTAGTTTTCACAAGCAATTCCAATTCAACCTGATTCCCCCAAACCAGAGGTTTCTCTTTTCTTATTTATTTATTTATTTATTTATTTGTTATACAGGAATATCCTTAGTTCGCTTAGTTTTATAAATGGATAATCTAATGGAAATTCTTGGAAATTATTGAAGACTATTGTATTCAAGGGGTTGGTGAATTGGCAATACCCAAGGTCTAACTATAAAATTTAATCAGTGATGGCACAGGCTCCTGGCACCATACTGTCAGGACCAGCCTTGGAGCAGCAGCGTACAAGGAGAGGCACCTGGCAGGTCCAAGTTCAAACCTCACCTGCACCACTTACTATCACAGGGCAAAGTTCTCAACATCTCGGAGCTTCCATTTCCTCATATATAAAACGGGGATAAAAATACTCACCCAGATAGTCCTACTTTGAAGATTAAGTAAAGCATGGTAACACGTCTAACACGATGCCCAGATATGAAGGCTGCTGAATCAGCTAAGTCCACATTTGGCTCAGAGTGTCAGAAAAGTTAGGGGGCGTATGTGTCTCATGCAACAAGAAATCTGGCCCAGACTCAAGATCATTTTATCTTTCTGCCCCAGTATCCCTGGTCGTGGCTTTTATCCTTGTGATTTCAAGATAGGAATGTGGGATAGGAACAAAGGAAAACATTCCCAAAGAATTCTCCTCTTAAAGGTCTGCTCTTGTAATTCAGGAAGGGAAGCTTGTCCCAGGGCCCAGGACCGGAGCTCATTGGCTAGAGCAGGGTCACATGGCCACAGTAAAAGAGTCCCAGAAGCTGATGACTTTTAAACTGGGCACTTTGCTGTCTGTCACAATACCAGGATTTTGTTAGGAAGGATGAAGGGGAGAATGGAATTTGGGTTGGGATAGTAGTAGTGTTTGCTGAACAGGGAAAGTATTATTATTTATTTTATTTTTTCATTTCAGAATATTATGGGGGCACAAACATTTTGTTTATATATAGTTAATGATAACATTTAAAAACGATTGAGCATTTTCACAATGTTGCTGTTTATGTTCACAATCAGATTTTGCACAGCATTCTGAATAAAGGCAATATAAATCAAGGATAATCCTTAAGCTTCTAAGAATTAGACAAGCTATAAGGTCCACAGTATATATACTAGTAATTCTAATATTTTTCATTATTTCAAAAAAAAATCCCACATTGTTACTAAGATAAAAATGAGCTTTTGAAATAAAGTTAACTTATTTCAAATACAAATAAACATGCCTTTATATTATAATTTTGAATTTGATGAGAAAATGAACACTAGCTAGCTTTATTAAGTCACAAAAATCGAGCATGATTGGCAGTAACAATTATAAATTGTGCTGAAAAATCCCAACTTATAAATTTGTATTCCTCATGAATCTGTTCTTACAGATCAGGCCATCAATCTCTTTTTTTCAAGCAAAGAACTCAACTAGAAAAAGCATCTTACCTTACTGTACCTTAGCTGAAGTTCTGAATGTCATTTATTTGGTCACTAATCAGAACACAAGTGCTAGAATAAAACAAGAAAATGGGATTAATAAGTAACCAAGACCCCAGGAAAGGGAATGTCATAGGTTAAACAAAACTTTTGAATTGAAAGTGACTTCATAGATCATGGTGCCTAACCTCCTAACGTAACCGATGAGGACACAGAGGGTCAGAGAAGTTAAGGTACCTGTCACTCACAAAAGAAATATATCTATTGACTCCCTCATTCTATAGCTCCATGCCTCATGCCTGCCTCAGCTCCAGTTACAAGGAAGGGACATAGAGTGAGAAGTGGAGAAAACAAAAGCGGTTGCTCATCCCTTAATTTTACACATAAGTAATGGTTGCTTTCTTCTTTTAGCAAATTGGTTAATACTGTCTACTTTCAAAGGGAAATCATGAGAATGATCTCTAAGAAGCTCCAGGTTGCTACCATCTCCCAGACATTATTCAAAATATATACATGCAATGATCTTACCATCAGCCCATTCTCCCACAAGGATAGAATGAAATCTTAGTAAACACCTAACTCCAATGCAAATGCTGAAATATACCTTTTTGAAGTACACAGAGCCTGATACCTAGTTCAGAACCTTAGGGAAGCACCTCTTTCAGAAGGCTGACCTAGAGAAAGAAAAAGAGGTGCCAGGGTCCACTGGAGAACGAAGGAAGTATGTCATTGTGAAGGATGTCGCTGAGTTCAGAGGGTCACAAAGGAATGAACCCTTTGAACTCAGCCGAGTGCCATGGAAGAACCTGAGGGTGAGAACTCCTGGTAAGATGTTACTGAATTTTTAAAAGGAAGATCTTGCAGTTTCTGCAGACTGGTGAAGGTGATGCCACAGGAGCAGAGGACCTAGAAGAGACTGCAAGGTGAGACATGGAGGGATCCCAGAGGTGCATGCACAGGGATTTTCCTCAGCAAGGAAGAGTGGAGCCTCACATCTGTTAGTGTGGTCTGAGACAAGATCACCGCAAAGGGAGAGCAAACATTGAGAGAGTTTGTTAGCAATGAGACATGCAATTAATAATTTTAAAATAGATTTGAATTTTGCATGTCTTTTTTAAAAAAGTATTAATATGCAAAGAGTTGGGGGCAGGGGGAAGAAAAGTCTTTTCATCCTTCATCAGTCTGAGAAGCACTGCTATCCCAGAGAACATCAGCACTTTGACATCCCATTATTGCTTCCTCCTGTCTTTGGGGCCTCTTCCTCTGCTATTCCTTGAAATGCTGGAACTCTCAATCCAGGGACCTTCTCCTACCTTCAGCAAAGGAGGGCACAATTACCCAAGCAAGGCTTCTCAGACTCCTCCCCTCCTTGAACCCCCAATCTTGTATGGAAGGAAGGGCTGGAGCTGATAATTCCTTGAGATGTATTCACTTTATACAAAAGGGAACTGTGGCTGAGGGCGTAAGTGGCCACAGGTCAAAACTTGAATCCAGTTCTATCTCTTTCAACTAATTACCTTGCCTCTTTCAGATACCAGCACATGCTCAGGAAATAATATCTGTATACCTGGAAATTCAAAAGTAAATTCAACCATATCAACAGTCTCATTCTAGAGGGAGTGATGGATAAGTCATCAAACAATACTTTGTTGGGTGGAAATGATTATTTCTCTCTCTTGTCTTTTTCTAACAAAGGGACATTTTCTGCCATTTAGAGCATGCTGATGAGCACAAAATTCATTTTTCACTGCTAATATCCCTGTAGAATCTAATGATTCAAAGGACAAGTACTCAGTTAATTCCATTTAACCATATGCCAGTCCTCTCACAGCAACCTACTGTCTTGCACATAATAGTTGCTCAGTAACTATTTGTCGTACACATTTTATCATTAAAAGTAATAAATATCTAAGATACACTTGCTTAATTTACAATTAGGATTCCCAACATGCCTACGTTGTTAAGATTCACATCATTTTAAATAAGTGATTGCATAGCTCTTAATAATGAAAAATTAAGTAGCACCATTAATGTTAATATAAAAATAAGCACTGCTCAATCATTAAAATGTCTGTTAATGTAAATATCTTATTCACTAAATGAAATGAGAGACAATAAATGAGGTTGAATGTTCTGCAGTGTCTCAGACAAAGTTTTTCCAGTATTAGATTCAGCAAAAGATTCATTTTGAAAACCAGCAAAGGAACTGGCTTTCATCCTAGCTTCAAATTCATTCTATTGCAAGTTAATTGCACATCACATTCATTTAGGGGTGAGCTTCAAATCTCCAAGTACAGATGACAGCCTTCTCCAACCCCACTAAACATGGTTCAAAAGGTTATATAATCAAAGTATGATTGGCAATTCCAGAGACTGCTGTCATAATGATATAGTTAGCCAAATAAAGAGGAAAACAAAGCTAGAGACAGAATAATAATTATGGAAGGTCAGATGAGAGGATTTTTTTCAATAGGCCAATAAAACATTACTCTGATTTAGGATACATATAGAAAAAGGTAGTATTATTTTGTTAACCTCTTTAAAGTAGTACTTGGAGATATTGTGGGTTTGGTTTGAGATCACCGCAATAAAGGGAATAGTACAATAAAGTAAGTCACACAGATTTTTTTTGGTTTCTCAGTGCATATAAAGTTATGCTTGTGATATATTGTAGTTTATTAAGTGTGCAATAGCATTATGTTTAAAAAACAATGTACATATCCTAATTAAAAATGTATTATTGCTAAAAAAATGCTGAGGGTCATCTGAACCTTCAGCAAGTTGTAATCTTTTTGCTGGTGGAGGGTCTTTCCTTGATGTTGATGGCTGCTAACTGATCAGGTGATGGGGATAAGACCACCGGAGCTTAGGGACCCCATTTCTGAGGCCATGGAAAGAGAAGAGATGAAGGAATGCTGCCTGAGCAGGAGCTGGCGACAAGGGCAGAAGTTAACTGCCTAGTTGGGGGAACATTCCAGCGATCTGGGAGTACAGCAAAGCAGACTCCCACCTTAAAGCCTGAGGAGCCTCATGCTTAAAAAGCTGCAGAGTGGCTTGACATGAAAGCCACCCACGGCTGTAGAGGAAGATTGCAAAATGTCAGCCCGGGAGAAGGGACGCCAGGCTCCAATTCTTAAAGCACCAAGCTGAGTTCCTTCCTTCCGCTTTCTCAGTAGAACGCCTCAGTTAATGGGAAGATAACTTCTCAATAAGAAGTACTAATCTCTTTGTTCCTCAATCAAATAGGCCACAGCTGCTGAGTTCAGAGATACTATCTATACATACCTGAATGCATAGCTGTGCTTAGTAACGAGCTATGTGTTCCTGTTTCTGTAGATAAAAGACTAATTAGCTAAAACATCTTACAACTTTTAGGGGAGACTTGAAACTTCTACACATTGTAACCCACGAGATTTTCACATGACATCATTGTAATCTATAGCATTAAAAAGAGAATAAAAATGGGTGCTAGATTTCAGTGTTCACCACTTGGCTCATGGGAATGCTGGTGGTCCCCTGACTTTCCCACACCCTTTCACCTTACTTTCTGTGTCCGTGTCTTTGTCTCTCCCATCTCTTGCAGCACACACTGCCGGGGGACCTGTTTATATGGGGAGTGTCATGAATCCCCGATAATCAGGGTTGTGTTTCCTGAAGGTTGGGGTGGTTGGGGTGGCTGTAGTAATTTCTTAAAATAAGACAATAGTGAAGTCTGCCACATCAATTCTTTGATGAAAGATTCCCCACTCTTTCTTTCATGAAAGATTTCTCCATAGCATGTGATGCTATTTGATAACACTTTATTCACAGTAGAACTTCTTTCAAAGTTGCAGTCAATCCTGTCAAACCCTGATGCTACTTTATGTAATAGTCTAAATAATTTGTGGTCATTTTAACAATGTTCACCGTGTCTTCGCCAGGAGTAAATTCCATCTTAAGAAACCATTTTCTTTGCTCATCTAAAAAGCAACACCACATCCATTAGTTTCATAATGAGATTGCAGCAATTTTCAGACTCCACTTCTAATTCTAGTTCTCTTGTTATTTCCACCACATCTACAGTTACTTTCTCCACTAAAGTCTTGAAACTCTAAAAGTCATCCATGAGGGTTGGAATCCACTTCTTCCAAACTCCTGTTAATGTTGATATTTTTACATCCTTCCATGAAAAATGAACTTTTCTAATGACATCTAGAATAGTGAATTTTTTCCAGAAGGTTTTCAACTCATTTTGCCCATATCACTCAGAAGAATCACTATTTGTGGCAGCTACAGCTTTGTGAAATGTACTCCTTAAATAACAAGACTTGAAAGTCAATATAACTCCTTGATTCATGGTTTGCAGAATGGATGTTATGTTATGTTAGTATGCATGAAAACAACATTAATCATTTTATACATTTCCATCAGAGCTCTTGGGTGACCAGGGACACTGTTAAGAAGCAGTAATATATTGAAGAAAAACCATTTTTCTGAACAGTAGGTCTCAACAGTGGGCTTAAAATATTCACTAAACCATGCTGTAAACAGAGTGTCGTCACCCAGACTTTGTTGTTCCATTTGTATAGCACAGGCAGAGTAGATTTAGCATAACTCTTCAGGGCCCTAGGATTTTGAAAATGATACATGAATATTAGCTTCAAATTGAAGTCACCAGCTGCATTCACCCCTATCAAGACAGTCAGTCTGCCCTTTGAAGCTTCAAAGCCAGGCAGTGACTTCTCTTCTCTAGCTATGAAAGTCCGAGATGGCATTTTTTTCCAATGGAAGACAGTTTCATCTACATTGAAAATCTGTTGTTTAGTGTAGCCACCTTCATTAATGATCTTAGCCAGATCACCTGGATAGCTTGCTGCAGCTTCTAAATCAGCACTTGCTGCTTCGCCTTACACCTTTAAGTTATAGAAATGGCTCCTTTCCTTAAATCTCGTGAATCAGCCTCTGCCCATTTCAAACTTTTGTTCTGTACCTTCCTCACTTCTCTCAGCCTTAGTAGGCTTGCAGAGAATTGGAGACTTACTCTGAATTAGGCTTAGGCTTTGAGGAATGTTGTGGTTGGTTTAATCTTCTGTCCAAATCACTGAAACTTTCTCCATACCCTAATAAGCTGTTTTGCCTTGTTATCATTTGTGTGTTCACTGGACTAGCACTTTCAATTTCCTTTAAAAACTTTCCCTTTGCATTCACAACTTAGCTAAATGTTTGGCACAAGAAGCTTAGCTTTTGGCCCATCTCAGCTTTTGACATGCCTTCCTTACTAAGCTCAATCACTGCTAGCTTTTGATTGAGGAAGGTGACTTCTCCTTTCACTTGAACACTCAGAGGCCATTGTAGGATTATTAATTGGCCTAATTTCAACATTGTTGTGTCTCAGGAAATAGGGAGGCCAGAGAATACAGAGAGAGATAGAGAAATGGCTGGTCAGTGGAGCAGTCAACACACATACAACATTTATCAATTAAGTTCTCTTATATGGACATGGCTTATGGTGTCCCAAAACAATTACAATAGTAACATCAAAGATCACTGATCACAGATCACCATATCAGATATAATAATATTAATAATAATGAAGTGTGAAATATTGCAAGAATTACCAAAATGTGACATAGAGGCACAAAGTCAGCACATCGTGTTGGAAAAATGGCTCCAATAGATTTGTTGACACAGGGTTCCCCAAACTTTCAATTTATAAAAAATGCTACATTTGTGAAGTGCAATCAAGTGAAGCACAATAAAATAAGGTACCTATTTTCTGTAGTGTAACCCTACCACTCTTATTATTATGCATATGCTCTTCTCAGTAAACAATATAGCATATATTTCCTATCTATCCATATGGATCTAACTCAAACTTTGCAAGAGATAGTAAAGCCACCTCAGCATGGATGTGCTAGAATTTATTTAATCCTTTTACTGTTTATAGAATTATGGTTGCTTTTTGTCCTTGTTATAAACAATGTGGCAATAATAATCCTTGTATATATGGAGTTATATATTCCTAAAACTATGAGTTATGGGTCATAGAGCATTTACATTTTAAATTTTAATAGATACTGCTAGATTACTTATCAAAAATTTTGTAGCCAAAGCACTTGTACCCCCATAATACTCTGAAATAAATAAAAGGTTGTAGCAATTTTGTTTCTCCCTTCCTCACCATAATTCTTCCCATCTATTCATGTATCTATTTCTATCTGTATATGTATCTATCTAGTATCTAATTTTTGACAAGAAAAACAATGTTCTCAGAGTATCTACCAGGCCACAGAGAGTTGCATCCGTGGCAGATTGTAAACAATCTTTGGCCAATGTTCTAGTGCCATGGTGTAAGAGGGAGATAACCCTTGGAAAATGTATTTTGGGAAAACAACAGTAATGATTATTCAGAGAAAGAATTTTAAAAGGTTTTGTGTCATATTGCGTGAAACTACTAAACACTCCATTTGGTAAGTTGCTCTACGTAGAAAACACATCCTGAGCTAAAAGTCAATGCTATTATTTTTCCCATAAAATCATAATTTTAAAAATGTCTAACCAACAAATAGTTTCCTGTAATCTTTAAAAGTTCAAAAAAAAATCTATAACAAAGGAAAAGGTCCACTTTTGAAGCTCCTTGATTTTTATAAACAATATTATATGTTTAAAATGTCATTTTTCAGCCAGAGATGGCTCAGTCCAAATACCTGAAAATGTTAATCACCCTTTTTCTTCTGGTAACCTTTCAGCAGTCCCAACTCAGGTAGTGCTGCAATAAACATGGGAATGCAGACATCTTTTTGATATCCTGAATTTCCATCCCTTGGATATATACCCAGCAGTGGGATTGCTGGGTCATACGGCAGTTCTATTTTCAGTTTTTTGAGGAACCTCCATACTGCTTTAGCCACAAAAAGAATGACATCCTGCCATTTGAAATGACATGGATAAAATTGGAGAACATTATGTTAAGTGAAATAAGCCAAGCACAGAAAGACAAATCTCACATGTTCTCACTCATATGTGGGAGCTAAATATTAAAATCAATTGATCTCATGGAGACAGACAGTAGAATGATGGTTACCAGAGGCTGGGACAGGTGGCGGGTAAGGAGAAATATAATGGGGAAGGCAATCAGTGCAAAAACGCAGTTAGATAGAATGAACAAAATTTGATAGAACAACAAAGTGACTAAAATCAATAATAAGTTAGGATATACTTTAAAATAACTCAAAGAGTGGAATTGGAGTATTCTTAAGACAAAGACATGTTAAATGCCTAAGGTAATGTATACCCCAATTACTTAGATTTGATTAATTCACATTGCATGCCTGAATCAAAACATCGCATGTACTCTATAAATATATACGACTATTATGTACCTATGATAATTAAAAATAAAAAAAAAAATAAAGGAAAAACGTACCTGGAATTTAGATTTTTTTATAAAGATAGTTCCATTAGGAACCAGAGAAACATCCACCGGTCCCCAATCTTTTTGACACCAGGGACGGGTTTTGCGGAAGAGTTTTTCCACGGAAGTGGGGTTGGGAGGCATCACCGTCTTGGCTCCCCCTCAGATAATCAGGCCTTGGATTCTCACTGGGAGCGCGCAACCTGGATCGCCCGCACGTGCAGTTTGCAGAGCGGTTTGCGCTCCTGTGAGGGTCCGATGGCCCTGCTGATCTGACCGGCGGGTGGGGCTCAGGCGATGCGAGCAATGGGGAGCGGCTGTGGGTACAGGTTGGGCTTGCCTGTCGCTAACCTGTGTGTGGCCACGTTCTGGGGAGGCTGTGGACAGGTGCCCTCTGTGGCCCGGGGTTGGGGACCACAGCCTTAAAGAACCACTAGTGAAATCTGCAATCCAGAATCTCTGCTTTGTAATTGAACAGCCATTCTCATCAACTACACTTTGAAATTGATTAGCATATAAGAATTAGTAACAATGTTGATTTAGTTAAAAAGCTCTGCGGGCAGACATATTCTTAAAAATCAAAACAGAGCAATGACGGTATAATTTGCTCCATGTCTAGGATCTGCTTGTTTGGAGAGTATCTGGTTTTTTTTCTCCATTCACAACACTACCAACAGGAGGTCTTCTGCCTCCTCTTTAGCAGTGGCTGAGTGCTAAACTTTGGGCTATCCTGACTTAATGCCTTGGTTTCCTCACCCACAGCCTGAAGTTAAAAACCACCCATTTACATTGGAGGAATGATAAAGTAACTATACCTCATAAAAACAATAAAATAAAAGGGAAAGGAAATATGACATCTAAACTTCAGCATGCTATCTTTTAACTGATGGGAATGTATGTCATTTTTTCCCTAAGATTTTTTTTTCCAAATTTTGTATATTGTTGTTGTATTTTTTAAAGGGGCATGTATTACATTCTAATGAAAGAGTGATTTGAAAACAAAACTCCTACAAGATGAGGCCTGAGCCCCTATCCATGGTAGAGGGGGGGTAGATTGAGCTCTGTCAGCCTCTCTAAACTTCATCTCCACACTCCCCCTCTGGGCTTCTAGCTTCCTCTGTGGCTTACCACTCTTGCTTGTAATTAAAAGCTATTCCTACTGATTTATTCATGTGTCTCTCTCTTTCACAGGATGGTAAGGACTGTGTGCCCCAAATATGCCCTACATCCACACTGCTGCCCAGATAAACGGTTAAGACTAGAAGAAATACGTAATAATGTGTTACGAGGTACATTTTTAACTATAGCACAACTCTGAGTGTGCTACAACTAAGCCAAACTCCTTAGGAACACAGCTGATAAAAGAAAAAAGAAAGAAAAAACAAAGAAACTTAACAACTGCAGGCAGAGAAGATTTATAAATGCTTCTAAAAGGCAGGATAAGCAGGATACTTAGTGATACTGTCATGAAACAATAATAATGTCAGGACATAAAAGGGTCTGTCACAAGCTATTCAATCTAGACAAAGAAAGAACCTCCAGTGGCGATCTTATTTATAGATTGTCACCAATTGTGTGTGGGGGGGGAGGGGAAGGAGATGGCCATTAATATTAGAACTTTGCATCATGTATAGTATGTTGTATATAATTATGCACATAAACAACTATAGATACTTGTATGCCCAAAATGGTTTTCAACACTTCATCCTCTTTATAAATGTTAATTCTTGCTGTTTATTGTAAAGAGCCAATGGTACCGTCTGGCTTCTAACTGATAAGTGACCAAGATGATAGCAGGCAAAATCAAGCAATCACAAGATACTTCATAGATGTTTACAACATTTCCTAGATTCCATTCCATTTCATTTCCTAGATGTTCCAAGAGCTCCACAATATTCGAAAAAGGGATTCGCTGCTCAAATATTGGATTAAATACTAAGTTACCAATTATCATTACAGCGGGATTACTCAGAAATGTTAAAACTGAGCTGCACATTGTGAATTTCCTAAAGGCAGATATATTCTGATGCTTGCTTTTCCTAATCTTGTTTGGCCATGTGAGGTGTTCTTGGGAGAGCTACGGTAAATGCTGCCATCACACAAACAGCTCAGGTTTATTCTCTGCTTCAGTACAGGAAAATATATCTATCCTACAGAGTCTAGCCTAGCTGGAAAATAGATTTGCTCTTGAGTTTTAGTAAGTATTTCCCCATACTTCATAGACTCTATAACATAATGAAAAATACATTTGTCTTTCTAAAAAGAAAATACTGCATGTTGCATGGCACAACAAAAACTAATCGATTTGACATATATAAAAAATCTGATAACATTATTTAGAAATACATATTTTCAAATACCACATTTTGAAATGCAACTATGACACTCTTAGACATACTCTTGAAAATATAATGAGCTCCTGAAACTGTATTTAGCTAAAATTTCAACCTCTTAAATATTTGGAAAGGTCAATTTTGATTTGATGAAGTATAATTTTGGCAATTCCCATTGTACAGCTGTTCTCAGGAAACACAATACTGCTGGTGGTGTAAACAACATATTTGATCAGATTCCCTTGAGTTTTTCTTGTGCAAAATCTTTCAGAAAATGCTCAAATATCCTGAGTTAGTGCAGCTTTTTCCTGCTGGTTTAAACAATACCTTTGATTAGTAAATGGTTAGCAGATACTGCTCAACAGCAGCCTGCCTGGAGCCCAGGACACCCTGGATCCATGGAGAAAATGCTCAGAGAAAGGAACATCTTAAGAGGAAACCTTCAATTAAAAATTACATTCTTAAAAAATAGTTGCATGGTAAAATTTCCTCTATATTATACTAAGTGGGGGAACAAAAGCCCAAAAAACTTAGGTATAAAGTTGTGTGGTCAACATACCCACAATCTTATAAACACAAATATATACACAAAATAATCTTTGAAAGAAAGACGTACAGGAAATTTAGGCTTAACCAAATGAATTTGCTGAGTGACCAAGCCAAAAAATAAGTGACCAGCAATTTTGTATAGTTCAACTTGCAGATCGAAATGTTAATAGCGGTTCTAACTTGGGAGTTGATAATAATTTTTAGTTATGTATTTATTTAGGTGCTTTCACTTATTTTCCAAACTGTTCACAATGAGCACTCGTTGGTTTTTAAGTAACACTTCTTTTTTTTTAAAGAAGATATACAGAGGCAAAAACATATTGAGAGATTAGATTGGTTATTGGAGAGAAAGATAAGAAGCAAAAGGAAGGCTCTGGGCTCTGATTTAGGAATCATTTTCAAAAGTTGTATACGGAGTGCAACATCTCACTATAGAAGTGACATGTAAGAAAAGGTCCTAGCAGACCAGAACTTCAGGAAGAAACACCTACCGCATTGAGCGTGAAAGAACTGCCTTCCTTTTGAGTCCAAGTCGTGGTGCAAAAGGGCATACTATCGATTGTATCAGGGTTGCAGCACTATCATAATGGCGGTATTAGTATTATTCATATTGTATCATTTTTCTCTCTCACTTATAATATTTTCACTCTCTTTAATTTATGAGTATTCAGATTAAAATCCTGCACATAACTATCAAAGTTGTGTAAGTTGTATATCGCCTGTGTGTGGTTGAACAATCAATGCGTTCTAACAACCAAGGCTATCACTTGGTCTTTCTAAAATAGAAGAGCACTAGAAGATTCCTGCAGTCCAATGCCAGTGGGTCAAAGGAAGTATCACTTCTGCCACTTGGTGGAGGCCCCAGCGTTGGACCAGGAGGGGAGTTTTTTCCCCTGATTTATAGCTGGTAACGTGGAAGTATCTGTGTCTTCTCTTAGAAAAGTCTGCCTGGATCTTAGATTCCAGCGACTCTCAGTTTTTGTGAAATAGAGGTGCCTACCTCACACAATTTTTTAAAGTATGAAATAAAATACCATACATAAAGTGTATAGCAAATGTTGGGCACATAGAAAGTGTTCAGTAACCGAATGTTACTATTATTATTTAAAGAAGAAGTGCCAGAAGTGTGGCGGCAAAAGCAGGCTCCTTCAGAGCCTCACCTCGCATGTCTTTCTTTCTTCAGGGTATCTTCCCAGCGGTAAGCTCCATGCCTGGCTTATTTGGAAGTATCCATGGCTTTTATCTGAGTATAATACCTTTGTATTTCATTTTTCTCTTTAAAATTCCATCAATCCTACTGTATTTGAAACAGTCATTACTTTGAAAGATATTTCCTGAATTTTGGGCAATTAGAAACTTCTCTTGTGTTTTAAAAGTACTCTAAATGTAAATATATCTGCAACTTACAAAATCCTTTCCACCTTTGTGTAATTAAAACACACTATTGGCCAGGTGCAGTGACTCACACCTGCAATCCAAACACTTTGGGAAGCCAAGGTGGAAGCATCTCTTGAGGCTAAGAGTTCAAGACCAGCCTGGGCAACACAGCCAGATCTCATCTCTACAAAAAATAATGAACATTAAATTAGCCAGTTGTGATGCATGTGTCTGTAGTCCCAGCTACAAGGGAGACTGATGCAGGAAGATCGCTTGAGCCCAGGAGTGTGAAGCTGCAACGAGCTATGCCTGCACCACTGCCCTCCAGCCTGGGCAACAGAGTGAGACTCTGTCTCTTAAAAAAAAAAGGAAAAAAAAAAAAAAAAAGAAAGAAAGAAAACAACCCACACTGTTGTTATTTAACCACATATGATATCAGCTATCCTGAGAGAAAAACATGTTTTGTTGGATAAGGCAAAAGCTAGGTTTTTACTATCTAAAAGGAGGCATGAATCATTGGGAATCTGAGGTACAAGGAAAGAAAGGTTGCAGGAATTTAAGTCGAGGGTTTCTTTCTCCAGGGCCCAGTATAAGCTTATTTTGTAAATAAGCATAGAAATTCTAACAA
>CAUYSK010098672.1:0-13959 GCA_963575035.1 Avahi laniger | reverse complement strand
GGATTGCACCTACCTCCTCGAAGTGACTCAGAATATGGCTGTACTTGTTCGTCGCTTCCTCCCCACAATGGCAGGTCACGTGGGCATGCTGAAAAGAACCCAAAGAATGATAGATTTTATTAAAGATTCTGATTTTCTGCCCTTGCCATTGACATGCAGCAGGTGGGAATTCTGCTCTTTCACCCACAACCTGTAGGAGATACCTGCTCCTATAGAAAAGTCCTTTCGGGTCTCATCATTTGGGATCATTAAACTAATCATCAGCTGGAAGAGGAAGTCAGCTTTTTATTATTATTATTTTTTTTTTTTTTTTTTTTTAGTAGAGATGGAGTCTCACTCTTGCTCACTCTGGTCTTGAACTCCTGACCTCAACTGATCCTCCTGCCTCAGCCTCCCAGAGTGCAAGGATTATAGGCGTAAGCCACCATTCCTAGCCTAGAAACCAGCTTTTTAGGCTCAGATATGGAGCTCACTGTTTCTTTTTAGAAACAGGCGGGCGATGCTGAATTACCCCATCCGGCCACACGCCTCCCCCAGCTCTAGTCTAGGAGCTCCATCCCAGAGCTCCTCTGAGCCCCCCTGGGGGAACAGAAAATTGAATTCCTAGGTCCTATTCAGATCATATTCTGAGAGCAAACCCAATGGCCTGTTGATTGGCTGCCTAGACACAGGATGCTGTAGCACCTGTAAGATACCTCATCTATAGAAAAAGTATAATTTCAAGGATAATAGGGAATTGTCATTATAGCAAACAGCTATCATTTTGTATTTCTTTAGACTTCACAAAGCACTTTTTTCACAGAGCATATACTCAAAAATCAATAAAACTGAGTTCTTATTACCTAGTGACATGGCCTGACACAGATTATTAGAACTTTTGGACTCAGTTTCTCCAGCCATTAAATGGGAGTAGGAAAGAGAGCTTGGCTGCTAGATCATTGAAGCTATGGACTCAGGTGGATCGTGTTACCCAAGACCCTCACTCACACAGAGACGGAGGTCCTTCTTGATGGCAAGGAAGGAATTGGCGAGACTGCTGATCTTTCGGAGGGTGTGATGGTCAGAGGTCTGGTAGTTTTTAAATACCCTGTCCAGATAGAGCCTCAGTAAATGACGGAGGAGGCAGCACCGATCTGCAGGCTGCAAAGGAGACACGTGTGTTGGTGAGAGGAGGTGGGGACAGAGACAAGACCAGGGTAGTGGAGGAGCTCCCACGCCGTACTTCCTCCTGGAGCTTGTCTGAGCCAAGCACATACCTTTGTGTCTTGCACAGACCCCATCCTCCTCAAGATCCTGATGTCAATGTTTCCATCTCTGGCTTGCTAAACAGAAGCAGACAAAGCGAGAAAGGATGGATCAGTGACTCCTGCCAGGATCTTAGCAAGATCTCGTGTCCCCTCCCTGCCAAGGCGCAATGGGAGGCAACCCTTCCCGAAACATTTTTATGTTAGGAACTACAGAAATGCATCCTCCTGGTAAGGAGACCTCCGCCTGCCTTTTTTCATGATCACACTCCCAGGGAGGAGAGAGCCAGACAAGGAGGGAAGACGAGAGGCACCCGGGAGAGGCGAATGTCCCCGTACATACATACCACACTGTCCCGTATCTCGGAAAATCCACTTTGTATTTCCTGAAGGTTTGTGGTGATCACACAGCTTCCCAAATGAAGTGTCTTCAGCCCAGTAGAAGGAGTCCAGAGGAGGTAAAACATGGCAGAGAGAAGGGTGAATGCGAGACCCGAGCCTTTCATCTTACACCTGGAATCCGGAGAGGCAGGAGCTGGGAATTCAAAGGAAAGAGCATGGCTTACTGACGTCACCATCTGATCTGTAGGAAGCCAATCCAGCCGCCAGGGACGTGCCTCCTCCAGGTGCCCACTGAGGGGAAACGGAACAGCCTTATCTGCCTCCAAACAGCGTGGCCCATTCGTACCACTCACTAAGAAAAACTGCTGAGCCTCCTGTGAAGAGAAGCCCTGAGGTGCTGTTCAGGGTCTGAATGCGAGTTGGTGCTGCGGGTCGTGGTTCTTTCATTCTGTCCCCATCCCAGCTCCACTTTTTTCTCAACTACCCGGCGGATAAGGCCCAGGACAGCGGGCACTTGCAGTGAGGAGAGGATGGCATTTCGGGGAAAATGTCAATACGTGTTTTAGGGAATTGACGCACAGCGCCTTCCCTTCCAGATGCGTACACAGCTCACCCTTCTGGTTCCGCGAGACCTGTGGGGAACTGGGGAAAACAGAATCTCACAAAAGTTGTGTCTGTGCCATCAAAAACACCTGGGGAAAATTGTCTGGGTTTTATGGCCACCTACAGAGCAGAGGAGCTCAGCTCGGTCTGGCATTTGTCTGAGATCAGATAGGTTATTTCAGGATAATATTAATAGATTCATTTCAGCCCTGAAGGCAAAGAAAGAGTCAATGATTTCATAACAACCCTACTGCCAGGGATAGGCACGACCTGATGGGCAATCAGCCGGATGCTACCTAACACGGCTCCCTCCTGAGGCATCGGGGCCTGCACAGCGCCCTCTGCAGGAAGACTGCAGTCAGGCACTCCTGGGGTGAATTCAGGAGCACGCTCTTTCCTGCTCTGCAACTCAAAAGATGGAGTGATCCCAAAAGAGGGAGAAGAAAGGCAGTGAAGGAATTCAATTCTTCTTGGGTGAGGCTGCTCAGTAAGCGAGCAGTTTATGGTGTCTGCTTAGTTTCAAGATAAAATGACAATGGGCTGGGGTTAGGGTAAGATAGATTAAGGTGCTCACCTTGGGCACATAATTTAAGGGGGGCACCAAAATGCTCAGTCATCAAGATAAAGGCTATTTTAATGCAAGATCAAAATGAATGAATTTTCAAGGGAGGAGGGGACGGGTATATGTGTACACAAAGAGTGCAATGTGCACCACGCAATGGGATGGACATATTTGAAACCTGTACTGAGGGGGGGAGGGGGGGCAAGGGCAACACACGTAACCTAAACATCTGTACCCTCATATTATGCTGAAATAAAAAAAAAAAATGCATCCTTAAAATTCTGTTCCTTTAGAACCACTTCTGGTTCCCAAATTTGTATTAGAGTTCTCCAGAAAGATGGAGACAATATGATTGATTCATATATAGATAGCTAAATGGAGGAGATTTATTAGGCGAATTGACTCAAATAATTACAGAGGCTGAGAAGTTCCATGACAGGAAACACAGGAAGACAACGATGTTGTTTTGTCCAAGTCCACAAAGGCTTCAGAATCCAAGGGGGCTTTGGTGCCAGTCCCAGAGTCCAATGGCCAAAAAATATTGCAGTTCTGTTGTCCAAGAACAGGAGAAGAAGGATGTCCCAGCTGCAGAAGTGAGAAAATGAATTTGTCTTTCTTCTGCTTTTTTTTATTCTATCCAGGCCCCAGCCAATTGGATGCTGCCTTTCCCACGTTGAGGGTGGATCTTTCCCACTCAGCCCACCAATTTAAATGCCAGTCTCCTCCAGAAACACCCTCACAGATACAGTCAGAAATAATGCTTTACCAGCTATCTTGGTATCCCTTAATTCAGTCAAGTTGACACCAAAAATTGACCATCTTGCCTCCCCACAGCACAGGAAACACTGCAAAGTGACAAGTTTCCTCAACTTCTTTTGACCAGTTAAGAAGCTTAGATCTCTAAGTGATGGGCATCCCTTTGCATCAGGCCAGATGTGATTGTAAAGTAAAAGAGATTCGATCTGTTTTCCCTCCATGCTACACACATAGCCACATACAAACACAAAGAATCACACACATAAACATGTATGTGGGCACACACACAAATAATAGTGGCAGAGGGACAAGATAATGGTATTAAAAACTCCCAGTTATGGGCTAAACTATGTTCCCTCAAAATATGTATGTTGAAGTCCTAACCCTCAGTACCTCAGAATGTGACTGTATTTGGAGATAGAACTGTAAAGCAGTAATTAAGGTAAAATGAGATCATATGCCTGGGCCCTAATCTAATGTGACTGCTGTGATAAAAAGAGAGGATTAGGACACAGACACAAAGGGAAGATCATGTGGAGAGAAAGAGAAGATAGTAGTCTACAAGAAGACTAACTTCAAAAGAAACCAGCCCAGCCAAGACCATGATCTCATACTTATAGCCTCCAGAACTGTAAGAAAATAAATTTCTGTTGCATAAGCCACCCAGTCTACAGTGTTTGTTATGGAAGCCTGAGCTGGCTGATGGACTACCATTCACTGAATTTTAATAAGGGCATGCTGTCAAGGGGAATTATGTTAATCATTATAATCTGTGATCCCAGGCTCTGTCCTGTAGGCCACAAGTGAAGTGGGTCTGCAAAATATAACATCTTTGGGGACTGTAGAGCTTTCTCATCCTGCTTCCTGCAGGGAGCCCAAGTTTTTTTCTTTTTGCTTTTGTTTTAAAGTCATGTGCTTTTTAAGGCCAGCCTTGTTGTTTCCATAACAACATGATCTTCTTAAAAATCTAGTAAGGCAATTTCTAGGAAAAACTAACATTCAAGTAGCAATGAGTGTGCATCACATCCACCTATTTTTTTTTGTAAAAACTTAATTTGTGCATCAAGATACCACCTACATACTCTGACATTTTGGCCACTTTTGACCTCTTCCTAGCATCTGTGGCCACTGGCTTAGTAACATTTGGTCTCTCTTATAAAGTATTAGGTTATAAAGTATGAAATGTCTGATTTCCTTAAGTACTAAGTTTGACAGTTGATATATCTGACATTTCCTTTTGACACTTCTTGTTTTATTTTTACTGTGAAGGTACATCCTCATTCTTTCAAACACATGGTTTGGCTTATGATTATCTTTCAAAAATTTTTTAAAGCAATTTTTATGAAAGCATGGATAAGTCAAAAATTCTTGCTATTTCTTAATATGAGTTCCATCATGGAACCAATGCTGCACAGACAGCTCAAAATGTCAATGAAGTGTTTGGGAAGAATGTGGCTAATGAACACACAGTACATCGATAATTCTGGTGATTTTAATCTTGAAAATGAGCCATGTGTGACCTGAGACTAAGGTGGAAAATGAACTGAAAGCTGTAGTGGAAGCTAATTCATCTCAACTTACACATAAATTAACAGCAAGTTTTGATTTTACTCTTCCAACAATATTGGGCCATTTGAAACAAATTGGCAAGGTAAAGAAGCTGGATAGATGAGTATCACATGAATTAAAGGAGCATCAGAAGAGAAATCATTTCAAAGCTTGCCTTTCTTTGCCGTCACAACATAAAGGTGAATCATTTCTACACCATATTGTTACATGTAATGAAAAATAGATTCTTTTTGGAAATCGCAAGCATTCAGCACAATGGTTGGATAAACATGAAGTGCCAAAACACAGTCCAAAACAGAATATTAATCTAAAAAAGCTAATAGTGTCTGTTTGGTGGTCTAGCACTGGCATTATCCACTACAGCTTCATGAAACCTGGTCAATCGATTACAGCGGATGTCTACTGCAATCAGTTGGATGAAATGATGAGGATGCTTGTGATTAAGCAGCTGAGATTGGTCAACAGAGACAGGCCAATCCTCTCGCGAGACAATGTTTGATCACTTGTCCCACAGTGCTGCTCAAACTATAGAAGATGGACTTTGAAACTCTCTGTTATCCACCATATTCACCAGGCCTTGCACTGACTACCACATCTTCCAGGTGTTGGACCATTTCTTGCAAGGAAAAATATTCAATTCTCAACAAGCTGTGGAAAACACTTTTGGCGTTTTCATCACCTCTCACTTCCAGCCTGATTCGCTGCTGGCATAAACAATCTACCGTTAAGATGGCAAAACTGTGTCAACAGTTTAGGCATGTACTTTGATTAATTGTACTGCTTTTTGTTTGAGATATAATAAACTAAATTTCTGATTGCAATTGGACATTTCGTATTTAATTACCCAGTATTATTAGGTGAAATTCTTACCAAATATTTTACCGTGGCAAACCTAGACTCTCCAAATTTCTAGTCTGTTAAATGTCTTTCCTTGCTGCTTCATAATTGCAGAGCCAATGCATCCCACTTCAAGTTCCCAATTTCTGTATTTGGGTAATATTAGCTGTTTTAATAAATAGGTCAAAAATACATAACAATTCATAAAACAGTACTGTGTGGATGGAAAAGTTGGTGGACCGTTCCTTCTTCATTGTATTCATGAACCCAGGATGAGCATGAATTTTGTCTTCATTGGGTAGCTTTCAATTCCTTCACCATCTCTAAGTTAAAAGGGGAAAGCATAAAAGAGCTCATGTAGGAGGTCATAGGTCAAGCTTGTAAGTATTGCAAATTATTTCCAATTACATTTTATTGTGACTAACCAAAACTAAGTCATGTGATCACATCTGCAATAAGAGAGGTTGGGAATGTAATGTAGTTTATGCCAGAAAAAACAAAAAAATGTGAGTTTTAATGAAAAGCTAGCAACCTCTGACATTCTCAGTTACATTAGTAATCTAAGATTCAAAAGCCACAGAATTTACCAGTTGCTCTCAAATACAAACAAACAGGACTTCAAAAGGGAAACAGATTATGGTAACATTGCACATAAAAAAAAATCTGCACTTTCTTTCAGTGAACTTTCCCATAATAGTTTGTTTATGTGTCATATGGCACTTAGGTCATACACATGACACTGGATTTGGAAGAAGTTCCTGCTTTAAGATTTCTTACTCAGCAGCTGTATCATTGGCAAGACACTTAAATTTCCTCAACCTTGGTTTTTTCATATATAAAATGGATTAACACTAGAATTAGTGACCCAAGATGTCAATTGAGATAACATAATATAGCCATACTATGTTTGAAACATTATATAATATCAATGAACAAAAATTAACCAGAATAAAATAACAATAATAAAATAAATGTCTGTATGTTCCTCTTGATTCTGATCAATCAGAAGTCAGGCTGTGTCTCATCTATCTGTATATGTCCTTAGCACTTAAAAATATAATGCCTGGCATTTATTGAATTATATTGGGTTTGCCTACTAGATCATAAGTCTCTCAGTCTCTACTATTTGCTAGGCTGATAGGTGATGGACCTTCCCATCGTATCAGTAAAACCTTCAATTTTTTTTCTATTTTCTATTATTAGTGTTAATTGCCTTTATATTACATAAAGGCCATGTATAAAATTACCAAATTGTCTTTATATTATATAAAGATCATATATAATATTACTTAGGAAAACATTCACTACCCAGTTCTCTCTACCACCCACAATTCACTGTCTTCACTTCTCCCCCCAAAATCCCTGCTTATTCTTTTCTATCTTTGGTCATGCTATACTTTCACCAAAATTTCTACTTTTCTCCCTACTAATTATTCACATTAGGTTCAACATACAAAGCAAGACTCAAATTCTACTCTTTCCTTGAAAATGTTTTCAATTTATTCTAATTGACTGCATCCAAATAAATATGGCTTTTATAATCTAAATTTCAATAATTCAGCAAGTTAAATAACATACTACCTTTTATTTGTCAAAATGCAGTCTTTCCAGCAATATTACAATCTCCCTAAAAATCAGTTTTTAGATATTTTATAACAAGTTTGTTCTTATAATCGTGCTGAGTAGAGCTTGAGGGGTTTATATATTTGAAATGAATAAACCACAACAATGTAGAGATATACAGATTTATAGCCACACAAACATGAAGTTTTATATAGATCAATATAAAATGCTTAATGTTAATATACTAATATATTAATCATTTCAAAGAACAAGCTTTTTATTCTATTGATTTTTCTCTATTATTTTTCTGTTTTTATTCTCCATTGATTTCTTCTTTTTTTATTGTGGTAAAAATACATAGCATAAATTTATCCTCTTAATTTTTATGTGTACAGTACAATATTGTTAATCCTATGCCAATTGTTATAGAACAGATCTCTGAAACTTTTCCATCTTGCATGACCAAAATTCTATACCCATTCAGTAACTCCCTGTTTTGCCCTTCCTCCAATCCCTGGCAACCACCATTCTACTTTCTATTTCTATGAGTGACTATTTTAGATACCCCATATAAATGAAATCATGTAGTAATTGTCTTTTTGTGACTGTATTATTTCTCTTGCATAAGGTACACAAAGTTCATCCATGTTGTAACATATGGCTGAATTTCCCTCTTTTTTAAGGCTGAATATTATTCTATTATATGTACATATCATATTTTCTTTATTCATTCATCCATCAATGGGCATTCAGTTTGCTTGCACATCTTGGCTGTTGGGAATAAAGCTGCAATTCACACAGGTAAACAGATACCTCCTTGAAAAACTGTTTTTAATTCTTTTGGATACATACTCAGAACTGGGATTGCTAGATCATACAGTAGTTGTTTTTCATACAGTTGCAACATTTTACAAGCCCACCAACAATATACATGTGTTCCGCTATCTCCACATCCTCATCAGCAGTGGTTACTTATTGTTTTTAATACTGTCCATCTTAATGGGTGTGAGGTGATATCTCATTGTGAATTTAATTAGTATTTCCTTGATGATTAGTGATGCTGAGCATCTTTTCATATGCCATTGGCCATTTGTGTATCTTCTTTGAAGAATAGGCTATAAGTACTTTTCTCATTTTTTAATTGAGTTACGTGTGTGTGTGCATGTGTGTGTGCATGTGTGTGTGTGTGTGTGTTTTGCTATCAAGTATAGGAGTTCTTTACATATTTAAGATATTAACGCCTTATCTGATAGATGGTTTATAAATATTTTCTGTCATTTCATAGTCGTCTTTTCACTCTGTTGATTGTTTCCTTTCGTGCACTGAAGTTTAAAGTTTTATGTAATGCTATTTGTCTATTTGTGCTTTTGTTGTCTGTGCTTTGGTGTCACAATCAAGAAATCATTGACCATTCTAATATCTTAAAGCTTTTTCCCTAAGATTTTTATGCTTTCAGGTCTTACTTTTAGGTCTTTCTTTAATCTATTTTGAGTTAATTTTTGTATATGGTTTAGACAAGGGTCCATCTTTGTCCTTTTGCATGTAGATATCCAGTGTTCTTAATATTATTTGTTGAAGAGGCTATTGTTTGCCTATTATGTAGTCATGACACCCATCTGGAAAATCATTTGACAATATACATGATAGTTTATTTCTGGGCTCTCTATTCTGTTGCACTGGTCTATGTATCTGCCTTTGTACTAGCACCATGTTGTATTATTACTATAGCTTTGTAATATGTTTTAAAATGATGAAGTAACAGTTCTCCAGCTTTTTTCTTTATTATCACTATTGTTGTGGTCAGTTGGGGTCATTTGAGAGTCCATAGGAATTTTAGAATTTTTTTCTATTTCTGTAAAAAAGTGTGAATAAAATTTTCATGGGGATCACATTAAATGTAAAGATCAATTTGGATAGTATGGACATTTTAACAGTATAAAATCTTATAATCCATGAACATGGGATGTCTTTTTAAATTTATTTCAGAAATATTTTGTAGTTTTTACTGTACAACTTTTTTACTTTGTCTTAGTACATTTTCTGCTGCTGTAACAGAATGAGGCTTTCTTAATTTCCATTTCAGATTGTTCATTATTAGTGTATAGAAATGCAACTGATTTTTGTATATTGACTTTTTATCCTGCAACTTTACCTAATTTGTTTATTATTTATGACAGATATTTTTGTTGAATCTTTAGGGTTTTCTACATATAAGATCATGTCATCTATGAATAGAGATAATTTTACTTCTTTCTATCAAATTGGGATGCATTTTATTTATTTTTCTTGCCTAAATGTTCTGGGTAGGACCTCCAGTGCTATGTTGAATAGAAGCGGTGAGAATGGGCATCTCTGACTTGCTCCTGATCCTAAAGGAAAACTTCCACCTTCTATCTTCTCATAAATGTTAATCCAGATCCTTCCAGTGTGAACCTTTTCCCAAGATTTGAAAAAGGAAAGTTGCAGCTCTTCTTTCTTACAAAATTATAAGGAGGTGGAAAAGTGCAATCTTATGTCATAGTTCTGATTTTGTGAAGAAAGCAATGTGTGAGAAGCAAAGTGATACCAGAAGGTAAGTTGAAAAAATGTGGTAGTGTGCATCACAGCTTCAAATTGTCAGTCATTTTAAATACACTCATCCCCTAGCAGTTTGGTTATATTAGCCAATGAATCCCCTCATAAGAGAGTTTGAGTTGGATTTCAAACACGTGCCGGCAAATTTTCCATGAATACTGATATTAAAATATTGAAACATATTTTCCAGAAGAGTATGTGACTGGAATTTTGGGAATGTACTTTTTTTTTTTTCATTTTAGTGATGGCTAATAGGAAAGTAGAATATATGCCTGAAGATATTATTTACTTATGAGACTCTGAGTTGGATTGCTAGTCAATAACAATAAAAGTACCTGCAAAAAATATTTTAAAAATTTTATCATCATAGCATTTAATTTTTGTAGTTTACATAAAAAACATTTAGATTTTCTTTTATTATTTCATATATTCATGTACTAAAAAGAAAAAAATTTTACATGCATTCAATTTTCAACCAAAGTTACTTGACTCGATGTGAGTACAATCAGGCAGTAAAATTTTAGGGCAGTAATAAAAACTGCCATGGTCTACAAATTAAAAGACTTTTTCTTAGGCAAAATAGAGAAAGATGATGCAAAAAGAAATGGAAATACAGGATACAATAGTATAATTGAGTCCTGGAGTCAACTATAAAATGTAACGGAGACCCTGGAGAATCTGATTAATTTTGGATTTAATATTATGCTAGTCAAGAATTAAAAACATCTTTATAAAGTTGTAATATTTTTTCTGTCAGTTTTCAGTTTATTTTTCTTCTCTAAAATAACTTAATTTTTGTGTCGTATTAATTAATGCAATAGGTAATGTCTATTCCACATTTTTATTACTTTTCCACTCGTGAATAAATGGAAACTGAATCATTTCATAGATATTAATTTCATGCAAGGAACTGTGCAATGTATTACAAACAGTATTGTATAGAGCAATGATTTCAATCCTCTCAAATGTTTGCTTTTAAAGTGTTTATACTATCAATAATATGATTTATAGATTTTATATCCTCTTATTGGCAGAATAACAAATTTTACTGGGTTAAGAGGGAGGATGTATTGAGAACAGAAGAAGAAAAGAAGACTGATACAACATAGCCCACAATGTCTACCTCCAAATAGCTCTCATACATGAAAGTCTTTAAATTATATTGCAACCCTTCCCTCTAGAGCCTTGACCTGCAGTTTAAGAAATACTGGCATTGATATATGAAATACACAGATAATGCAAAAAAACTCATTTTACCAGATAGTTTCACCTTCTGCCCCCATCAATCATATTACGAAATCTGTCAACAGGAAGCAAATTGCTTGGCTTAAATTTCATCTCCACTCCCTTCACATGGTCACTCTAAAGGAAGTGTTAATGTACAATATAAATGACAATAGTGAACAGGAATGAAGATATGAAGACATTAGTCCAATTAATTAGCCTCTACATAGCAATATTAAACTATATTTCAATGCTGATGTTGAAAGACAATAAACAGAAAGGGCCAATGGATCTTGTTTCATTTTGTTTTGGAGAAGACTTAGTATTAGTCTCTAATCCTGGTGGCTTAGAATATCTCTTCACTTTCATTTGTAGCATGTTTCTCTTTTTACCTTCTCTTTGCTTTCCCACACTGCAGCTCTTCAGCCAATCTTTTTCTCCAACTCTCTCCCTTCTTTATCTTACCTACTATCCCAACAAAACTCAACCTAGATAAGGAAAGCAAATAACTTGGAAGAAAATATTTTAGGGATATGAAACTACATAGTAAGTTCTAAATTACTGTATTTGTCAGTTGAGTAATGAATATTTGGTGTATGCCTATTACCTACCAGACAATATCACACATTCAGATGATGGGCATGGTTAACAAAATAGTTCCTTTTCTCATGGAGTTTACACTCAACAATTAACAAGGAAGGCTGACAATATTTATATTCTATTCAATAGCCATAATAAAATTTGCTGCCTTTTGAATATTGGTTAATATACAAGTTTTGATCTATAACAGCATTTATCACATTATAACTATATAAATATTGGTCACCACAGAGCCCCATAGTGTCCTATTTTTTAAGTTCTATTTGCACTTCACAGGAGATAATGTCTAATGGATTTTCTTATCTTACATTTAAGAAATCTGAAAACAAAGAGGATATTCACACAAATAAATAAACCAACCCTCAGAGGTCTGTGGGACTATAGTAAAAGATCTAATATTCTTGCCATCAGAGTCCCGGGAAATAAGAAACATGATAAAGATAAGAAAGTACTGGAAGAAATCATGGCTACATACTTCTCACATATGGCAAGGGACATTAAACTTTATAGTTAAGAAGATAAGTTAATCCCAAACAAGATAAACCCAAAGAAATTCATGCCAAGACATATCTTAATATAATAAATGTTTGAAAACTAAAGACAAAGAAAAAAATATGGAAAACAGCTAGAACAAAAGAATATTTTATCATAGAAGGTAGAAAGGAGTGACACTATTTTTTCAAGTGCAAAAAACTAAATAACAGAAACGAAAACAAACTGTCAACCTAGAGTCTTCTACAGAGTGAAAACACATTTCAACAATGAAGGGGAATTCAAGAAATATTCAAAACAGTGGGAACAAGCTAATTGTTTTTAGATGGAACTACTTAAAATAAAATTAGGGGTTATTTAACTAGAAAAAAAAAGAAATATTCAAATAAAGTAAAACTAAGAGAATTTGTTTCCAAAGAACACGGATAATAAAATTATGGGTAAATAAAGTACAGTAGTCTCTTCTTATTCACGGGGATATATTCGAAGACTCCCAGGGAATACTCAAAACCACATATAATACTGACTCTATATATAATGTACTGTGTTTTTTCATTGTGGTAAACAAGACAATTACTAAGTGACTAACCCAAGCATAGCATATACAGGATGGATATGCTGGACAAAAAGATGATTTAAAACTCATGACCTGTTTGTGTGTGTGTATGTGTGTGTGTGTTTATTTCAGCATATTATGGGGGTACAGATGTTTAGGTTATGTATGTTGTCCTTGGCCCCCCTCCCCTCCAAGTCCGAGCTTCAAGCGCATCCATCCCCCAGATGGTGTGCATTGCATTCTTTGTGTATGCATATACTCGTCCCTTTCCCCTCTCCCCTCTCCCCCTGCCCAACATCCAATAAATATTATTCTTATATGTGCACTTAAGTGTTGATCAGTTAATGCCAATTTGATAGTGAATACATGTGGTGCTTTTTTTCCATTCTTGGGATACTTCACTTAGTAGAATGTGTTCCAGTTCTTTCCAGGAGAATACAAGAGGTGCTGTATCACCTTTGTTTCTTAAAGCTAAATAGTACTCCATGGTATACATATACCACATTTTATTAATCCACTCATGTATCGATGGACACTTGGGTTGTTTCCACATCTTTGCAATTGTGAATTGTGCTATTATAAACATTCGGGTGCAGGTGTCTTTTTCATAGAGTGTCCTTTGTTCTTTAGGGTAGATGCCCAGTAATGGGATTGCTGGATCAAATGATAATTCTACTTGTATCTCTTTAAGGTATCTCCATATTGCTTTCCACAGAGCTTGCATTAGTTTACAGTACCACCAGCAGTGTATGAGTATTGCTATCTCTCCGCATCCAACATTTATTGTTTTGGGACTTTTTACTAAAGGCCAGTCTCACTGGAGGTAAGTGATATCTCATTGTGGTTTTGATTTGCATTTCCCTGATGATTAGAGATGTTGAGCATTTTTTCATATGTTTTTTTGCCATTATTCTGTCTTCTTTTGAAAAGTTTCTGTTCATGTCCGTTGCCCACTTTTTGATACGGTTGTTTGATTTTTTCTTGCTGATTTTCCTGAGTTCTAAAGTGACCTGTTTATTTCTGAAATAATCCATATA